>APFE031643362.1:0-33822 GCA_000404065.3 Pinus taeda | reverse complement strand
TGTTTACCCGAACATTCGTTTTGTTGAGAATAATGACAACAGCAAATGCAGCTTCACCCCAGAAGGTGGCAGGAGTTCCAAACTCATCTAGCATAGCACAAGCCATTTGTTGAATAGTATTGTTCATCCTTTCCACCACTCCATTTTGTTGAGGAGTCCTTGTGGTAGAGAATTCCCTTCCTATTCCATGTTCTTCACAGAAGTCGAAGAATTCATCCGAGGTAAATTCCCCTCCTTGATCAGACCTAAGGCATTTGATTTTGCAATCTAATTCATTTTCAACCAAAGCTTTGAATGCTTTGAACTTTTCAAGTGCTTCATCTTTATGCTTCAAAATTCCTATCCAACACATTCTGGAAAAGTCGTCAATGAACAATATAAAGTATTCTTCTCCACGAGATGACTTTTTCCTTGATGGACCACATAAATCAGTATGGACAAGTTCAAGCGGCTTACTAGCTGATCCTTCCTTCTTAGGCAAATGTGTTCTGGTTTTCTTACCAAAATGACATGATTTGCATATTGTATTTTCTGGAATTCTGATGTCAGGAAGATTGCGAACAGCCTGGTATTTTCATGCTTTCCTTATCTGAGGGAAGCTTAGATGCCCCAATCTTCTGTGCCATAGCCAGTGTTCATCATTTTTTCTTAGATAGCATTGTTGTTTTCCTCCCTTGAGTACGTATAAATTATTTGGAGTTCTTATTCCTTTGATCATTGTTTCTCCTATATCAAGCTCACGAACAACACATCCATTTGATTGAAATACTACCTCATTTCCTTGATCACACATTTGACTAACACTCAATAGATTATGCTTTAAGCCATCAACATACAAAACATTCCCAGCTTTAAAATTTTCTTTTAAGAGAACAAAGCCTTTACCTTTTATGACTGCAGGGGTGTCATTTCCAAATGAGACCTTCCTTTCCTTTTCTAAGGCACTATATGATTGAAGTTTTTCTTTATCACTTGTCATGTGTTTCGAGCATCCATTGTTGGTGTACCATTGATTTTCTTGTCCTTCTGCATATAATGTTATACCACATCTTTCAGTTTGCGGCTCTTTCTTTTTCCATGTTTTGGGACCCAATGAAGCTTGCTCCTTCTGAGATGTTTGCTGAAATTTACTCCTACATTTAGAGTCTTCATGATCGAAGTTGTTACAAATAGAGAATTTTATTTCATTTTCAAGAGCAGAAAAGTTATTATAGGTCCTTTTCATGATCCCAAGTACATTCCTTTGATTTCGCTTCTCTAGTCATGATGGTCTTGTAAGCAACACATTGAGTAGCTTTGTGTCCAAAGTTATGACATGAAAAACATTGGCCATTAAAGAAATTCCTACGATTATCGAATATACTGACCTGATGATTGTAGTTTCCATTGACATTCATCCTTGAAGCAAATTGAGAATGATTTACTTGTGTTTGGTTATAGCTTTTGTTCATCCTTGAAGTAGATTGAACTCGATTTACCTCGTGATTTGCTTTAAGCCTCTACTGATGATTATCAACCTGTTCACTTCTCCTTGTTGCATCTAGATAGATTTTGGAGGTTGATGGCTTCTGTGCTTGAGATGGTTCTTCAGTATATCCAAGACCTGTCTTTATCAGAGGAGAATGCTGCACTTTGATAATTTCATCTAAAGTTTCTGATCCTTTAGCAAACCTAAGATTGAGATCTTTTGTTTTCTTAATTTCTTTTCTTAGACCCACAATTTCACATTCTAACTTTTCATTGTGTTTTTCCCTTTCAGCAAGTTGGAATGTCAAAGTATCTATAATCATACTATTTTCTTCTAAATAGATTTTAAGTTTAGAAATTTCCTCATAAAGACCATCTTCATCTAAATCATCCAAGAAATCATCATCTTCAAAAGCCATCAGAAGTCTATAATCATCATTATTTTCATCTTCATCACTATTTGATAAACCATCACTATCTTCATGCGTATAGTAGCTCTTTTTATTTAAACTTTGTTTTCTATTCCATTTTTTTGGTTCCTTACCTCTATCAAGCTTATATTTGTGAGGACATTTGGCAGCATAATGACCTACTCTTTCACAAGCAAAACATTTGAAAGGTAGTTTACCTCTGAATCTTCCAAAACCCTGTTGAAGGTTGTTGACAAAGTTTGATTCTTCCTCTCCTTCTGACGTATGTCCTGATTCATTGAGTTCTCCTTTTCCTAAAGCTTTGAATGTGGCTTCTCTCATGTCTGATGCACCCCTTTTTCTCATTTCGAAAGCAGTTAGGATTCCGTGCAACTGTGACATAGTAATACTCTGAAGATCCTACTTTTCTTCTATGGTAGAAACTTTTGATTCAAACTTAGGAGACAAGGATCTTAGAACCTTTTCAACTAAATTAACTTCTTTTATCTCTTCACCCAATTTTTTCATGTGATTAACAATCTCATCTATACGTAAGAAATAATTAGCTACACTTTCATCATTGTGCATTTTGAGAGTTTCATATTGAATTCTGAGAGATTGTAGTTTTGCACGTTTTACCTGATCGTCTCCTTCATAGCTTAGAATGATCTTGTCCCATATTTATTTGGTGGTTTTGAGCTGCATAACCTTGACAAATTCTGATTGTGATAGACTCCCCAATAGAGTATTGATAGCCTTTGCATTTGTTTCATACTACTTTTTACCTGTCGTATCTGTAGGAGTTACTGATGGAAATGTGTATCCTCCTTCCACGATATCCCAAACTTTTGTTCCAAGAGATTGAAGATAGGTTGTGCTTCTTACCTTCCAATAGATGAAGTTGCTCCCATCAAAGAATGGTGGCCTCATGGATGCCTCTTTTTTGTAGTTGCTCATGATGATAGATCTTCCTTCGAGCGATCAAGCTTGTTATGAAGGACCTGCTCTGATACCAATTGTTGGAAATAATAATATCAATTTAATAATATTTCATTTCCATAAACAGATTTATATATGCTACTTTGGTTAATGCAACTTTTGTATATACGCAACTATGTTTAGAGCAACCAACGTACACCTTGTAAACTTATAATTTAGTTAGTTTATCTTTAATCTTTGTATAAGAATGATATAAGCAGTAACAAGTATAGTAAAAATAGAGTAGACAATCACAAACAAGAACACAAGATATAAGGCAGAAACCCAATGTGGGTGAAAACCACCTGCTGCAATTCGTCTCTATCTTCTTTTAATAAGAAACTTTTTACAATATTTCTGTATTGGTGCAATCTTATACCAGTACGCAGGCTTCTACCTGTAGAAGGCTACAACCTTCTCTCATTCTCCAGCTTCTCCTGGAAGGGAGATACAACCCCCTTAGCTCTTGTACTAGCTGTTGTACTAGTACGTAGGTGCTGACCTACAGAAGGCTACAACCTTCTCTTTTCTTTCAGGGACCATGTTTCATAAATTTTCAGACTAGATCCATCAGTAGCATCAATCAAACATCAAAATATATCTGCATCAATCAATCTCCATTGCACTAACCAAAACTGAATCAAACAATCACTTCTCTAAATGTTGTAACTAGAATACAGTAACAGTACTAGAACCCAGAACACTGCAACAGTAAAAAGAAGTAGCTAAAACATATTTTATGAGATGTACGCTACTTCAATATGTAGAACCTGTGTGCATATGCTGCTATATGAAGGCAAACCTGCATATACATTGTTTTGAATTGCCGAACTAGCGTGTATATGCACCTTTACTATACTCAACCTGCGTGCAGATCTGTAAAATATGATTTACCCTTTTCAACTATTCAGACACCAGTTATACCAAGATCATCAGATTTATAGATTAAGACATGCACCAAATATAAAATATCAAAATCACACAAAGATACTTCTCTTCGAGCCTTAAGATCTTAACCCATCAATAGAACTTATCCTTCTTCTAGCACTCAAGTTCCTCCTTGATTCAGATCCAGCTATGCACCATAACCTAATCACCAGTATTCTAGATATTGCTCTTCATTAGATATTCAATGCTTGAGTGCATTTGCCTAATGATCTCCTCCTCCCTTTATAGTCTTAGGCCTTACTCAATACCACGATCCAAAACCACTTAGAAGCAATACCTTGGACCAAATACCTGGGGTCAACACTTCGGTCAAGATACCTTGGATCAATACCACAGGTCAAAATACTAGGGACCAAATACCACATACCGAAATCAAGTTTTCCAACATGTACGCGCTTTTCCTTGCGTGAAAGTGTGTGTATACGCATACGTGCCTTTTGGTCTGTGAACCCGAGTGTATACGCGGCTTGGTCAAGGGGAACCTGCGTATACCTCTTTTTCTTTCATTCTGTGAGCCTGAACTGTGATCTGTCATCTGAGCGAGTTACCATCAAGGACAACACTTGTGTCATAGCGCCAAACCTGTCTCATAATTCCAACACTCATCTTTAACAAAATAAAAAAAATATATGTATAAGTTATAAAATAAAAATAGTATACAAATGAATAAAAATGAATGTATAAATCAACATACCTTTTTAAATGCAAGATAAAAAAAATATGTTGATGTAGAATTTGGATCTGGATAGTTGCACACAACATCATCACAACTATATTCATTCAGCAATTTAACTATTTGTTCTTGTATTTTCATGTAAACTTTGTGACTGCATAGATAAAGTAAACAAAATTAATATAATGATATGTATAACAAATACTACCAAAAACAATATGTTATATTTAAAAAAAAATTATAATATAGAAATAAGTAAAAATAATTCAACAAACTTACTTTTGAAATTCCTTAGACATTTCCTCCAATGAATATCCCCTGACCTCACACGATATAATATTGCTTTGACATGTTTTTCATCCTTCACTCCTTGCAGTGCTCTCCAAGGTGTGATAGTCATATCTTCTGGAAGTTGCTTCATTTCAGGACCTGATTTACTGTTGCTACATATCAATGGTTTAGACCTTTTGGCCTTCTGTTTTTTAATGCCAATGTTTTCCCACATGCTAAAAATCTCATTAATCAATTCCCATATCTCTCCAGTTCTAAATGCCAACTAGAAAATGTTATCAATACCTCTGAATAAATTAGTATTTACTCTGCCGCCTTTTGAATTGATTTTCTCCTCAATTTGATAGCCTATTTCCATACAACATTCATTTTAGAAATCTACAATAACATTTATCTTATCCCCACCACATTTTTATTCAAATTCACTATGAATAAATCTAACCCTTTGGATGAAAGTCATAGAAATCCTATATTCATTATCTGAATTATCATCCCATGCCACTAACTTTGCTTATGTATCTAATAAACCAGCATAAATGATACATTTCATTGTTTCAAAACATGGGTTATTGGGATATTCCTCCATCAATTGTCTTTGAGCTTCTACAAAATGGTCGCCCCCAAGCACATAATAATTGTATTCAAAGCATTTTGACTTATCAAATGCTTCTTTGATGGGAACTTGCATTGGATCAACAAGAAGCACATAATTAACCACATGAGAATATGGATTGTATGTCATCAATGTCTTCAAGTTGTGAACATGTAGGTGGTGTGGCTTTCTGATTTGATATTTACATTGTCCTTCACTTGCCTTATAGATTTGTCTCACATTAAGCTGAAATGTACAACCACCCTCAATTAAGTTTCTCTTTGTCAAGTTTTTTCGAATGGAATTTTGTTTTGTTTTGATCATGCCATCCTCTAAATCAACTCCTGGTGTAATGGTTTATCTATTTTCATTTGAATTTTCACTAGGATCTTCGCTATTGGTAATGACTACTTGATAATGTTCAACTTTACTTTTCTTCCTTGTAACACTCTCATCATTAACTAGAACAAATTTATTCTTGGGCATTGTTACTTTTGGTCTTTTACAGCTTTTCTCCTTTCTAACATCAGTTCCAATGTCATCCTCAGTAACGACAACATATTCTTCAATGTCAATTTCAACTTCCTCATCTTCAAAATTAACCTAGATACCTTTGCTAGATTTATCCACTAGAGGCATTTTTTTCTGATCCCTATGATGTAGTTTTGTAGCTTCATGAATTAATACCTTTTGCTTGTTTTCCATATCTTCTTCTGACACTTAGTAGAAACTGCTGACAACTTTCATAATATCATGCTCTATGAAATGAATGCCTCCCAATATAATTGAAACACTTTTAACAAAATTCTACCAAACAAAATATCATATGTCAATAAAAACAAAGTTATAAAAATATAATGAGACAACTACAATAACACAAAACAAAAATATAAATAACAATATTTACGATATTTTGTGTCATATCATTTACAATTTGTTTACACAACTTTGTAGATACCTCTCTCGTGTCATATAATGAATATAATAACTGATATTTAATCCTTTCATGTGACTTGGGCGGTTTTGTAAGTATGGAAACAACTTCATTGTCCAGTACCGAACACATGTCTATGAACTTTCCCAGCACCTCATAAATTCCATTATCATTAGGTATATCAACATATAGAGATATCTACACATCTTCGCTTTCTCTTTCTTCCACATACCAGACATTTGTTGGAAGTTTCACATATTTTGATTTCTTCCAGTATGGAATCATCTTCTTATCATTTGAGGCACTTGAAAGATTTGTAGCTATCAACTCAGGTTTGGTTTGTTCAACAGTTGTTTTTGAAGATCCACCTTTAACAGTCTTTGGCCCAAAAAGATTCACAAAAATCTTCTTTGAAACCATTTTCCTAAAGAAAAAAAGACACATATATAAATCAGTATATTACAAAAAAAAATAGCTTAAAATTAACAAACAAAACGATAAATGATAATTAATTTTGTAAAACATAAGAATTTAAAAAAAAAAATAATAAGAAATTTAAAAAATACAGCGCCCTTCCACCCCACCTTCAAAATCGGTCGGCCACTCGGTTTGGAAATTAGGCCCAACAACACTACCCCAACCTGGCGGCCCAACAACCTCCCCTCCTCCCCACCCCCAAGCCATACCCAGCCCCCCGCCCCACCTCGACAGCCCAACGACCCGGTAGCCATTGGGCTACTGGGGTGAGGCAGGGGGCTAGCGGGCCAATTCCAAAAATCGGCCCACCACAATTGGCAGGTCATTGGGTTGTCGGGGTGGGGCGGGGGGTCGGGAGCCAACCCCAGCAGCCCAATGGCCGGCCTGGGCAGCGGGCCATTGGGTTGCCAGGGTGGGGTGGGGTACTGGGTAGCTAGCCCCCTCCCCACCCTTCACCCACAGGCTTGTTTGGCTGTTGGGAGCATGATCGGGCCTACCAGGCCCACTGCAGACATAGTGGGTAAATTTGTTCCAACAAATTTTTTAATTTCTAAAAAAAAATAAAAATTCATTAAACTTCTTTAATTTTAAAATTTGCACAGCAAAAGAATTAACTAACCTTTCAAATGCGATAATCCTCCATTGAATATGTTGATAGAAATGTAGCTGCTCCACAAATTCACTCCAAGTTTTTTAACAAACCTTGGAAAACCTTGTTGTGATGTGAGGAATAGTGATAATGAAATTTACTATATAGGGGAAATTACATAATTATTTTACCGTATGGTTAACGTGGAATTAATTTGTTTTTATAAATTTCAACATGTAAATTTTGTTATGGCGATATAGGACTATGATAAAGTGAACATTACGGAATTGTTTTATAGCACGGTGAATGTGGGATTAATTTATTTTAGAAGGTATAACAAAAATTTTAAAAAACATTCAACTGTCCAGTAAATATTATATAGTTTAAGTAATAAATTAATTTAGGTAAAAGATTTAGTTTACAATTTTAATTTAAAAGATTTATTTCATAAGAAAATTTTAGTTAAAATTTTTCAATAAATTGTAGAAGAAAATAATGGAGGGAAATACATGAAACAAATTTTTTGGAGGGAAAAGTTTTGGCGAAAATTTTTGGAGGGAAATTTTCATTCATTAAGCTATATATTATCATTAGGAGATTCTGCATTTGTATCATTCAACCTCTTCTATTTCAAAAGCATGGATTTGTCTGATAGTGAAGTTTCGCTTTGTGAAGCATCAACATCTTTGTCGCGTAACAACTCTATTCATATTGATGAATATAACGGAAATTCTTCCACTATGAATAGAGAGTCAATTCTTCCACGTAGTCCTAATCCTAAGGAGTATGAGAACAGCACTAATGAAAGACAGGATGAAGAATTTCAAATAAATAAAGAGTCATGATTTACACTTGGTCCTAATCCTTTGGATTATGAGAGCAACAATGATGAAGAGCATGATGAAGAATTTCAAAAGAATGGAGTGTCACACGTCCAATTAGTCCTAATCCTATGGACTATGAGAGCAACAGTGATGAAGAGCATGATGACAAATTTCAAAAGAATGGAGTGTCATGGTGTCCACTTACTCCTAATCCTATGAACTATGAGAGAAACAGTGATGAAGAGCATGATGAAGAATTTCAAAAGAATGGAGTGTCACAGTGTCCAAGTAGTCCTAATCCTATGGAATATGAGAGTAGTAGTGAGCAAGAGCATGATGAAGGATTTCAAAAGAATGGAGTGTCACAATGTCCACTTAGTCCTAATCCTATGGACTAGAGAGCAGTAGTGATGAAGAGCATGATGAAGAATTTCAACTGAATAGAGTGTCACAGTGTCCACTTAGTCCTAATCTTATGGACTATGAAAGCAGAATTGATGAAGAACATGATGAAGAATTTAAAAATAATGAAGTGTCACGGTGTCCACTTAGTCCTAATCCTATGGACTATGAAAGCAACAATGATGAAGAGCATGATGAAGAATTTCAAATGAATAGAGTGTCATAATGTCCACTTAGTCCTAATCCTATGGACTATGAAAACAACAATGATGAAGAACATGATGAAAAATTTCAAATGAATAGAGTGTCATGGTGTCCACCTAG
The DNA here is from genome assembly GCA_000404065.3 of Pinus taeda. Taxonomy (NCBI): domain Eukaryota; kingdom Viridiplantae; phylum Streptophyta; class Pinopsida; order Pinales; family Pinaceae; genus Pinus; species Pinus taeda. The sequence continues at coordinate 24,913 of APFE031643362.1, read as the reverse complement.
TCTTGATCCTATGGACTATGAGAGCAGTAGTGATGAAGAACATGATGAATATTTTCAAATAAATAAAGAATCACAGTTTCCATTTAGTCTTAATCCTATGGACTGTGAAAGCAGTAGTGACGAAGGACAGGATGAAGCACTTAGCCCTAATCTTAAGGACTATGAGAGTAGCAGTGAAAAGGACAGGATGTAGAATTTTCAGTAAGTAAACAATCACATTTCCGATGTAGTCCTAATCCTATGAACTATGAGAGAAGCACTAACAATGCACATGAGGAAGAATATCCAATAAACATTGAGTCAAATTTTCCATTTAGTCCTAATTCTAAGGACTATGACAGTAGCACTGAAGAAGGGGAAGATGAAGAATATCCTCCAAGTCAGTATTTCAAAAGCACAGATGATCATAGTGAGGATAACATTCCTCAGAATGATGATGAAAAATGTTATACAAATGATGATCCAATGATGGAGATGTTGCCAGGAAATATTGTATCGAGGAGTAGGAGCAGACCTTTTCGTATCAATCCAAGATGTTCTAGTTATACAAGGGGTAGAGTAGAATATCTGACGAGAAGAAGTTCTATTAGCACTCTCATTTCAAGTGAATGTTGTCAAAAAATTTCTTGAAACATATGGATTTCAAGTTTGCATTATAGTAAAGGAAGAGATATTTGTCAATAAATAAAAGTATGCAAAATTCATCTTTAGTTGGGTGCATGCAATCTACATTGCCAGGTTATGATTATCATATTGGGTCTTTATTTATCTGTAGAAAGGCTTTCAAAAAATTTCACTCGATGGGTAATTTTTGTCTATTAAGAATCCAAGAAAAATTGGAAAAGGATCCCACCATTTATTCAGAAGTATGTCATAAACAATAGTTTGGGCCATTATCAAATACTGCAATGTCATGGATGAAAGATTTATTTTCAAAGCATGGAGTGTGTATGCCAAATAGAGAGACAATACATATTCCATATAGTTTTTCAAGACGATAAATCTACAACTTATACAAAGAATATGTAGAAGGTGCTTAGGGACATGGTCGATTTATTACATATCAATATTTTGTGAAGGTATGGAAGAAAGAATTCAACAATGTCTGTATTCCTAAGAAGACAAGGATGGGGATTTGTAGTAGATGTGATTCTCTTAAATCAAAAAAGGATAAATGTAAAGGGTCAGAAAGAGGTAAGAATTCATAACTTTAACTTTTAAAATTGTATAGTCATCAACTATGAAAACATATTTCTTAATGAATTTATTTTATGTTGTATAGATTCCATTGTCAAAGAACTTCAGGAGCATCCTGAAAAACAAATGAGTGAAAGGAAAAAGTTGTACAAGCATCTAAAAAAGTGTTATGATAATTTGAATAAATATTTGGGTTTGATAATTGATGGTATGGACCAAAAGAAAACACTTTTACCACATTTTGTTCGCACACCCAAAAATTTACAGGAGGAAAATTTTATTCAATATCACTTGGTCAATTGTATGGTCTTCAATGGGAAAATGTTGCCAAGGGTGTAATTCAGAGCTTCAAATATTCATAATGATGCAAATCTGACAATAACCATAATTTATGATGTGCTTTCTCATTGGTCTGGTAATCTTCCTGAAGTTTTGTATCTACAATTGGACACCACTTGTCGTGCAAACAAAAATCATGTTATTTTTTTATATCTAAACATGCTTGTTGAATTGAGAATTTTTCAGAAGGTAAAGTTTGGTTTCCTTCTTGTTGGGCACACTCATGACCATATTGATCAGATGTTCAGTCGTTTTTCAGTCACATTGAGGAGGAAGGGAGTTGGGAGCTTACCATCATTAATTGAATGTATTAAGAAACCATACTTTCCAGAGCCTACTTTTGATGTGTTGGAAGAAACTGTTGACATGCAAAGGTTTATTCTGGGATCGCATGGTGAGGAGAAATGCATTGAAAAACTTAATGACATTAGCTTCCAACATCAATTTCATATAAAAAAAAATGATGGGAAAACACTAATATGAGGCAAGAAGTATTCAACGACTGCAGAATGGGTACCATCATCAGGTTTGGAATTTTTGAAGTTCATTCCAGATCATCCAATATTTGCATCAAATATATTGGTATTACAATCAGTTGCTAAAGTTCATAATGCACGCAGACAGAATAGAGATATAAATTAGTCTGATTGCCTAGAAGAAATTAGAAAATGTATTAGATATACATATGAGTACTTTGACATTGTTGATTCGGTTTGGTGGCAGTCATTTTTCAATAATCAAAGTGATATCATTTCAAGAACAACAAATGAAGATATACCTTTGAAAAATCCATTTATTTGGCCACAAAATGTGTCAAATGAACATGAGGAAAGAAACATTGTTGAACAGCAACAATCTCAAGGTATTATTAATTCTTCCGAGGCAGAGGAAAGAGAGATGTATAATGGTTCCAGAAGATCTTGTGCACAATGTGAAGCCTTGGAAGACCTTTACAGGGGTTTAGTACAAGATATTAAGGAGGGTTGCATGATCGCAATGCTAGCAGATGGAGATCCTAATGGCTATCCATTCCAGGTTGCTACAGTTATAAAGGTCTTTACAGGAAATGAAGATGTTACACGTGTTGAAGTACATTGGTATGCCACAAATACACACCCATTCAATGGTGTGTATAAGCCATAGATGGTAATTGATAAAACAATCCGCGGAAAGAGAAAAAGAAAGGGTACAAATATAAATCGTCACTACATAGACCTCTTAAAATTGGAGGATGTTGACACACTTGTTTATGACTTCAATTTAACAAAGAGAGGAACTCTTCACTTCAAGACGATAGAGATTCTAAAAATGTTGTTACCAAAAGACATTGTTAGGTCCCTATACTACTAGTGTAACCCCTTATTGTTATTAGTACAACCCCCTTAGTATATTGTTGTGCCCATGTAGTCCCCATATTGTTGTTATTGTGCCCCATAGAAGCCCACTATTTTTAATGTTGTGCCCTTACATTATTATTGTTATGTCAGCTTTGATTATATTATGACCCCTTAGACTCCTATATATAGAAAAGAGGTCTTGTCATTTGTATCATCCAAGAATTGTTCATTTGTGTAATGTAAAGGAGGTTGCCCCCTCGAAGAGGCTGAATTCTAAGGTGTTGATCTATCTTTTCTATCTTTTTGTGAGTTGGATTCATAACAGGAACAATGTTGAGATGGGAGTCTGCTGAAACCAGTCATAGATCCAGAAGAATTTTGAAACCTGAAATGGTGGGCATGCATGTGGACACAGATGGGGCACTAATTGATGAAAGAGAAGAATATGGAACATCTTCGTCTACATCTAGTCATTCATCTGAAGATGTGAATTCTAATGGTGTGCAAGAAAATGTGAGTGATTTTGAATAATTGTCTAAGACAATTTATATAACCGATGTTTGCATCGTATCTTGAAATAAAAATTTTGATTTCTATATTGTGTTAAATCAGAAGTTATGAATCATTTTTACGTTGTTGGATTATATGTTTTAATTATGATGATTTTTATTGTTTAGAATATCTACAATGCAACAATAAATTAGAGATATAATATATGTTTCATTCAATCTACAAATAATGACATTTTGATTAATTTAGTCATGCAATTTGTTCATAATGTCATGGTTTTTTAATATTATGGTTGAAAATTTTCCAAATTTTTTTGTATCTTTAATGTTATGGTTGAAAACAATTAGAATTTTAGCGATCTTTAGTGTGATGTTATTATATGTTTAACAACATGGATGAAAACTAATAGAATTTTAATGTGTTTCAGATCCCATTATTTTATCTTTATCGTCATTACTAAAACATGTCGAAATTATACTTAGGAAAGAAAAATGTTATTCTACCAAAAACATTAGTGTGGTTTTTCCTCAAAAACAATTGTTTTTTTGCACATAAAAAATCGATTTTACTGGCATTTTTTTAAAATGTTGAAAATTGACCCTAAAAAAAAACCATCATTCCAATATCAACACTTTTCATTTTCAGGGTGTTTTTTGCACAATTTTTGCATGAAAAAATTGTTTTCACTGCCATTTTTAAAACATGTTCAAAATTGACCCTAAAAAAAATACCATCATTCTAGTATACACACTTTTCGTTCTTAGCATTATTTTTTATGTTTTTTCGGGGTTTTTTGGCCAAAGTTCTCGTTTTGAGTTTACAATTCCCATTTCAAAGTTTACATTGTTTAACCAAGATTTACCATGACATTCATTTTGTCAAACACATTGAAAACATGTAATCTACAGGTCATGAATGAACATATGAACATAGGGGTCTAATAAATATCTTAGAATCATCAAGAAGGTATAATTCCCTCTCGCAATAGCTGCAATAACATCTATTATGTCACGAATTCAATAACAACTCATTTACCAATCAAAACACATTAAGGACCATGGCCATTATACATCATATAACCAACAAATAACATATAACCAACAAATGAACAACATATACATCATGATAAAACAACCATCAAAGCCACATAATAACAAGTACACTTACTCATCAAATACAAGAGGAAGAGATCTCTTATTAACATATGAAAATTCCAACCAAGTCAAGGACTTCCATGTACTACTTAACCATAGATTGAGCTGAACCAAATATCTCTTTCAACCAATCACCCTCACACCATATTCCAAGCATGAATGTGGGATCTCATGGAATAAGCCAACCAAAACCAAACTAGGGCTTCTAGAGGAAAAATCACCTCAACCCTCAACCAGTGATTCCACCTCACAATGAGACAACACTAATGTAGGTGTTAACCCCGTACATAAATTATTTGCATACAAATTATAAAAAATAGAAAACAAACAATGGCGAGAGCATAAAACATAAAATAGATATACACTGAGATATTCCCCTGGATCCCAAAACCGGGACTACCAGGTTAATTTTTCATTATATTCCTTTCAATGTTATAATACATATATATACATGCTGAAGCATCCTTAAACCCTAATCCATTAACCGTGATTAGAACATAATCGTAGTTCCCTTAATCGGATATATAAAATACCATGGGCATAAAACCATCACGCCCAAAACCATGTGAGAAAACCATGCACAAAACCATAGGTAGGTCCACCCACTTAATATAGGGTTCAAACAAAATTTCCCCGGGGCACTACCCCAAACCCCGTAGAGGGGGGCTACCACACCCCCTATTGTGCTCAGTGCAATGAACAAGGGGGTCTAACGCACCCCGTGATCCCCAAGAATGTGGCGCTAGTCATGGAAAAAATATAACACACACCCAACAACTAACCATCACCTGATCGGTCTCTACCCAAGCTAGCCAGGGCTCCAGAGCATTTGTTCCAAACTAGATCGAAGACTAGTAACTCAACCCACAGTTTTTGTAGGGCTCCAGAGCGTTTGTCCAATCAAGGCTCCAGGACTATTACCTCAACCCACCAATGGATCTAGAACATTTGTCCAATCAAGGCTCCAGGACTAGTAACTCAACCCAAGTTGTTCCAGGGCTTCTAGAGTGTTTGTTCAACCAAGGCTCCATGAACTAATAACTCAATCCATGGTCATAAGGAACATGAGAACCAATCAGAAAATAAATTGGAAAACCCAAAACACCATGGTTATCTAGGAAACGGTAAGGTTAGGCAAAACCACTGTCAATCCAGACAATCCTCCATGCTAATGATAGATCATAACAAAATAACTACATGCATATACCATGCATGTCAAAACTAGAGAGGAATCATACATGCAACCCAGTGGCTACAAATAAATACAGTTGTAGTTGTTAGTCCTGCTATCCCCTTGCTCTTTCCTACTTTCCTTTGTCTTCTTTCTCTAAATCCAATGTGCTCCAAGAATGCTCCAAGAAAGCTCTAAGTGTGCAAGAGTATGAGAGAGATCTCCAAGCTAAAATTGGCAAAAATATATGAACTAATCCTCATAATCCTTTTAATCATTAAGGCCTCTATTTTATTCAATTTCCTTTATTTTTCTTTGAATTTTCCTCTCATGCAATTATGTGACCTTTTACCTTCCTTTTCTCATATTTTCCTTTAGTTCATAAATAAATTCCAATTAATGCCTCTTTTCCTTTGCCCATGCCTTTTCTAATTTCCATAACCATTAATTCATCATAAGTTATCCCCCATCACTATTTTTTTCCCAACATTCAGCTTGGAATAAGTATCCTATGGCCTTGGTCTTATTTTGCCTTTATTTTTGTTATTACATGGATTTTTAATCACGGTTGCTACAAAACCCTCCCTCTTAGGGGAACACCATCCTCGGTGTTCAATGAAACTTATAAACCAACAAAACACATGCTACCTATGAAGCTTTATAACATAGCTTGATATAAAATTTACATCATATCATACTATTGAATACATTACCAACATATCATGAACACTATACCGCTTATTGGAGCTTTATAGCATAGCTCTATGTGCTATTTACAACATATGCATATATAGAAATAATGAAAACACAACATCAAACCACATCCTCTCAAACAACGAATAAAGAATGATAAATAGCCTGCATATGATCAACCATCTCCCATTTAGCTTCATCGGTCCCAAAATTCTTCCACTACACTTTAACTTGCTCAATTTCTTGATTCTGGAACATGAGCATCTTTCATTGCAAAATGCACTGAGGTTCTAGTTGGAATTCTCCTTTTAGCTCTACCTGTAATACAAACCAGTCAATCACATGATCAACATATTTCACATACTTCTTAAGTAATGACACATGGAAAACATCATGGACTTTCATTGTCAAAGGTAGTGCAAGTTGGTAGGCTACTGGTTTGATCCTCTCAAGAATCTTGAAAGGCCCACAATACCGAGGTTCCAGCTTGGCACATGACCCAATCCTCAAGGTGATCTTCTTGGGCTTTATGTCTAAGTACACTTGTTCCCCAACTTGAAACTCCTTAAACACCCATTTTTATCGACATAGCTCTTATGTTTGTCATGTGCTACCTTTAGATTCTTCTTGATTTCCTGCATTCTCTATTCCATCTCTTCCAACATGTCTGGCTTGATCAATATGTTGTTCATTGGATCACTCCAAATGATATAAATATTACAACTCCTCCCATAGAGTGCCTCAAATGGACTCATCTTGAAAGATTCCTAATACCAATTATTTTATGCAAACTCCACCAGTGGAAGATACTCTTCCCACTTATGTTGTTGATGCATAACATACATTCTCAACATCTCCTCCAAAATCCTGATGACCCTCTCTATTGGTCCATCTTTCTGCGGATGATAATTTGTACTAAAGGCCAACTCTATACCCAAACCTACAAATAACTATTTCTAGAACCTGGAAGTGAACTTGGCATCTTTTTCTAACACAATCTTCATTAGAACATCTTATAACCTTGCTATGTCTCTAATGAAGACCTATGTTACCTCACTAGCTGAATTCATAGACTTTACTGGAATGAAGTGATCTACCTTGGTCAACCTTTCAACCACAATCATAATATAATCATGTTTCCTATATGTCCTTGGCAAACTTGTAATGAAGTCATGAAAATGACCTCCCATTTCCACTTTGGAATCGGAATTGGTTGTAATAACCCACCTATATGCTTACACTTTGCTTTTACCTGTTGAAAATCCAAACATATCGCAACAAACTTTTCCACCTCTTTCTTCAAATTCAACCAATAATATAACTTGTTAACTACTTTCAATGTCTTATGATACCCCGAGTGACCTAAATACGGCTTACCATGAAATTCATGCAAGATAAGCTTCTTGAGCTCACTATTGTCCGCCACATATATAGTCCACATCCTATTCACCTATACCCTATTGTTGTAACATATGCTTAAGTTTCTTGTACCTATCATCTTGTTGTCTTGCCTGCAATATATGATCCTATAAATTTGTCCCATATGAAATCATAGTTTCTATGTGATTTACCTGTACTCTTTTTCTAAGAGCATCTACAACCATGATCTCTTTTCCCTTGATGTACCTGATCTTGAAATCAAACTCACTAAGTGTGGCCAACCATCTAGCTTGCATGGAATTCAAATTCGGTTGGTTAAACAAGTACCTCATCCTACTCAATCACTCATCAATATAAATCTCCTGCCAACTCAAGATCATGCATCCCATAATTCTACTTGTGCTCATTCAATTTCCTTAACTAATAGCATACCACCTATCCTTCCTGCATCAAAAATCCACCAAGTCCTCTCTTGCAAGAATCTATACACACCACAAACTCTTATTCTGGATATGCAATCTTTAGAACTGGAGCATTTGTAAGCAACTTCTTTAACTGCTCAAAACTAGTTGCACATTCCTTTGTCCATTCAATTTTCTTTACAGCAATTATGTAATAGGACAGGAAATATGCGAGAAGTTCCTAATGAATTTCTTGTAATTACCTTCTAACCCCATAAAAGATCTAACCTCCTCCACATTCCAAGGAGTTTCCCATTCCATGATATCTCTAATCTTTTCTGGATCCACTATTATGTATTCCTTGGAAACCACATGCCCCAAATAATGTACCTCTATCTGAAATAAGTTGCATTTACTAAGTTTGGCATACAAATGATGTTCTTTGAGCAACCTCAACACTGTTGCTCAATGTTTTACATGTTCTTTCTCATCCTTGGAATATATCAATATATCATCAATGAATACAATCAAAAACTTATCCATATAAGGATGCAAAACACTATTCATCAAGCACATGAAAGTAGATGGAGCATAGTCAAACCAAAAGGAACCACAACAAACTCATAATTCCCATACCTAGTCTAGAAAGAAACCTTGTAGATATCCTCTTCTTTGATGCATACCTGATGATATCTTGATCTCAAGTCGATCTTTGAGAACACTTTTGCTCCGTTCAATTGATTAAACAAGTCATCAATCCTTGTCAATGGATACTTGTTCTTAATCATCACCTTTTTCAACTATCTGTAATCAATGCAAAACCTAAGAGTACTGTATTTCTTCTTCATAAACAATATTGGTTCACCCTAAGGTGACACACTTGGTCTATTGTATACATTGTCAAGCATTTCCTTCAACTACAACTTTAGTTCCACTAATTCTGAAGTGCTCATCTTGTAAGGTACCCTTGATGTTTGTGTTTCTCCCACCATCAAATTAATAGAAAATTCCACTTCCCTATGAGGAAGTAACTCATAAATATCTATGGGATTTACATCCTAAAAATATTGCAAAATGGATACCTCTTCAAGACTTCTGTATCCTCAATATCCTTACCTTTTTCACTAGAAATATGCACTGCAAATAATACACACCCTTTCCTGTGACTATGCTTTTCCTGCATAGTTGTAACCATTCTACTTGATCTAGCCTTCTTCTTACCATGCAAGATTCATTGTTCTCCATTTGCATCCAAGCACACAATAGCCTTACTATAGTATTCCACCTTAGTCTTGTGAAGATACAAGCAATCCATACCCAAAATCATATTATATGATACAATGGAAGTACATTCAGATACATTGATGTAGATATCTTGTTCAACTCAAATGCACATGCTCTTACCCAACGATGAACTATTTTCTGAGTAACAGTATCCAATTTCACTAACAAAGACTCTACATGCACCTCTTTATTCAAACCACACTTATCCACTAGGTTAGGATTAACATAACTATAATTAGATCGAGGGTCAATCAAAATAAAAACAACTTGATCACAAAGCTTATGGTCTGTCTCGATAATAGATTCCTAGTGACCTTTTTTCCTATTATCCAAAGCTGCATAAATGTAAGGAATGCTTTGTCAAACACCCCCCACTGTCTGTGCCTCTTGAGAAATATAGGGTTGTGGTCTTCCACCCTGATATTATGGACAACCTTTCATGCAATGATCCTAACCACAAGTACAACATTGTAAAGATTTCCTGCCATCACCCTTGTTCTACTCCTCAAACTGAAATTCTTATCCTTTGTCAGATACATTGACCTTCTTATGTGGTGTTGCATTCTCATTTTCATTTGTATCCTATGGTTTTCCTCTATTATCAACCCACTTTCCTTTATTCTTCTCAATACCTTTCAAATCTTTCTTAGTCTTAGACCTACGTTTTAATTGCTCATAATAATGTTTCAACTTTCTGATGATTTCTTCCAATGATGTAAGCCCATCAAACTCAAACCTGTCTTTAAATGACATCGAAAACCCACTGATGAATCTCTGAATCTTTTCTTTCTCCTCTTTAAGATAAGTCACATACCTCAACAACTCCAATAACATGCTAGTGTACTCCTCGTCGGTCATAGTTCCCATCTTAATCTCATAGAATTCCTTTTCCCTATCATCATAGTATCTCTCAGATAGATACTTCTTCCTGAAAAGTCTCTCAAACTCACTCCAAGTCAACTCTTCCTGAATACGTCTGACATTCTTTACATCTTCCCACTGAATGTCTACCTGTCCTTTAAGACTGAAAGTAGCTATTATGGATTTCATATTCGTTGAGTACTCATGCAATATGAAGAACTTATTCATCCCAAGTAACCAAACTTATGCATCCTATGAATTATTCATTTCTCCATCAAAGGTAGGTGGCTTTGATTTCTTAAACTCTTCTAGAAATTATTATTTTTCACTCCTCCTATACAAATGGTGGTGATGATGATGATGTTATCTCTCTGAACCAGAAATAGAATGAAATCCATGATCATTATCCCTCCTATCAATTATATCCATGAACCTACCATCTCTGACTGTATCATCCCTTTCAAACTTGTATCTTGATTGAGACCTACTTCCATATGCACCATTTGTCCTTTCCTCATGTCCATGATTTCTCCTAAGCGGTCCCTATCTATGCAAGTCCGACAAGCTCTTAAGCATAACTACATTAACCTCTTCATGTTTATCCTATACCCTAGAAAGTCTCTCTTGTGACTAATGATCCTATCATTATCTATCTTAAAACTCCTAATCATTGCTTTCAAACTTCTCAATGTATCTGCCATGTGAGGGGAGTACTCATCACCATGTTTCTCATCTGATCTGTAGGGAGATTCACGTAAATTATAGTCCACCATTCTGCTAGTCACCTATGATCCTCTATTTCCTACAAACATACTATTTTAGATAAACCAAATATAACCACAATCAAATGTACCTCAGTGAAGTTTAGGGGAGGCTACCTCGTCTACAAGATTGATACAGATTAGCATAACATAGGAATATATATAATGAAGACATCATATCAATCATCTCAACATCAACATAATCACTTCCACATGACAACACAACTGTAAAAATGACCATCACCATTTATACCTAATAAGCACATATACAACCTACATCCATGCATGACAAACACATTCTTCCCACCCAACCCCAAGTGTTGAACTTGGGAGCTTTGCTACCACCCTGTAACCACCCCTCCCATATCTACCCAGTTTCACTAGCTTATGAGGTTGAACATGAGTTGGGGGATACTATGGCATGACTCAACTCCCTAAGTAAAGCTAAGGAAGTGGAATCGACAATATGAAACTTCACTGACTTCCCTTAGGTGCTGCAGGAGAGATAAACAACCACTCTAGGTGCCCAAAGCCTAAGTTAACTTTATTTTTCAGTGATTTGGAGCCCAAGTTTCTCTAATGACAAGGAAATCCAGTGATTGTAACTCTCCATTCGCTCTTATAACCTTGCCACCCAATGACTATAGTCTTTATTTTCTAGTTCTGAACCTGTGACCTCAAGATTTGAGCCACCTTTTCAGGGCCTGACTCCCAACCATTTCTCAAAACTTAATGGACTTTCAAAAATCATAAATGGCATAAAGACAAAGCCTTTAACACAAAACTTGACCAAGGAGTTGACCTAACCAAGCTTAACCGTGACAGTCATTTTGTCAAACACATTGAAAACATTTATTTATAAGAAGAGCTTCGGTGTAAATCACATAGGACAGATCTTTGTCGACGCGTTTCCAACCAGCTAGTGTGGTTCATCGTAAGATCTGTCCTATGTGATTTACGCCGAAGCTCTTCTTATAAATATAATGGATCACAGAAGCCTCAATTCTACACATTGAAAACATGTAATCTATAGGTCACGAATGCACATCTGAACATAGGGGTTTGATACTTATCTAAGAATCATCAATAAGGTCCAATTCCCTCTCATAATAGTTGTAATAATATCTATTAGGTCATGTATTCAATAACCATTCATTTACTAATCAAAGCACATTAAGGACCATGGCCATTATACATTGTATAACCAACATATAACCAGAAAATGAAAAACATACACATCATGATAAAATAACCTTCAAAGCTACATATTAACAAGTACATTTACTCATTAAATACAAGAGGAAGAAATCTCTTATTAACATATGCAAATTCCAACCAAGTCAGGGACTTCCACATACCACCTGATCATAGATTGGGATGAACCAAATCTCTCTTTCAACCAATGAGCCTCGTTCCATGTTCCAAGCATGAATGTGGGATCTCATGGAATAAACCAAACAAAACCAAACTAGGGCTTCCACATGCAAAACCATCTCAACCCTCAACTAGTGATTCCACCTCACAACCAAACATCACTAACCATCACCATATCGATCTCTACCTAAGCTATCCAGGGCTCCAAAGTGTTTGTTCCAACACGGATCTAGGACTAGTAACTCAATCCACAGTTGACGCAAGGCTCCAAAGTGTTTTTCCAACCAATTCTCTAGGACAAGTAACTCAACCTACCAAGGGCTTCAGAGTGTTTTTCCAACCAAGGCTCCAGGACTAGTAACTCAACCCAAATTGTTCCAAGGCTTCTAGAGGATTTGTCCAACCAAGGCTCCAGGAACTAATAAATCAACCAATAGCCATAACAAACAAAAACACCAATCAGAAAACAAATGGGAAAACCCACAACACCATGGTTATCCAATATCAAATGGCAAGGCTAGGAAAAACCACTATCAATCAAGGAAATCATACATGCAACTTGGTACCTACAAAGCAATCTAGTTGTAGTTGTTGATCCCGTTGTCCCCTTACGTTGGTCGAGGTCCAGGTGTGATAAAGGAACCTTCCAACACCTTTTACTTTCGTGATGTATTAAATTGCATTTTTAAAAGAACATTAATGAATACATCTTCATGTTGTAAAGAAGAGGAACATGACAATCGTCAGCACATGAAATAACAAGACATTGATAACGAAGTTTGTCCAGGAGGGACTACGTCTCCGGGCCCCGATATAAAGATGGTGTAGGCAGCTGCATTAAGTGTTGTCAATAGTGATGATGTACATAAGAGGTGGTGTTGCTATCATACAAGGAAAATTCCCTCACGCAGGAGTGGCTTCAAGAGATGTTCCACTACAGGAACTCTCAGTCAAAATACTCCTATCAGTATGACACAAACTCATGCATGATGATCATCCTGCCAACATGGCATAAAAGGGATCTCAATGCAAACATACATGGCGACAACATGAGTATCCCATCATCATGATGACAAATGGATATCAAACAAAACATGATGAATCATGACAACAAGTACATCACATAGATGATTCCATATCCCATCAAGTAGGAATCATGAAAACGAGTAAGAAACAGGATCCCTCATCAAACATCAAACAGGAATCTGAGTAGCACAATGCATAGCAAAAGAAGTACATGAACACATTGCATATACCTCACATCCAAGGGCCATTTGAGGAAGAGGGTGCCAAATTGTTGAAGTTGTTTGCAACATCAATCTCGCGACATCGAATCTCATGGAATGACTGCTCACACATTGAATGCTGACACCTGCACTCCACTTAGAAAAGTGGCTGAAAAATGAAATGATCAAATGGAAAATCTAAACACACCATCAGATTTGTGGCATCGAATAGTGCAAAATCGACTGTCAAATTTTTGAATTCTGAGAAATTGAAAATCTAGGGCTCAAGGAATCTTTTAGATTCCCCCTAGATTCCTTAAAGATTCACTCCTCCGAGTCATCTGCAAATCGGTTGCTCAAATCAGGAAACTAACTACGCCATCAGTTCGTGTCACTGAGAGGTGTAAGATCGACATAAAATTTGTCCAATTTGGACACTGCAAAAATTTCACCCTCCTGGAAATTTTGCTCAGTCATGGTTCCAGCTGCATAAAAATTAATTAGAAATTAACTCTGCCTCGTTTTCTGTGCCCGCTCCTGGTTCCTCCATCTTGCTTGAGCGCATTATGCAAATGAAGGGTTATATAATTTCTCCGACAGATTTACCAAGAAATTGGTTTAGGTGGATTGGTTTAAGGCGAAATTAATTGAGGAGGGATCGAGTGTTCAAACATCACCCCTCCCATTTTAATACATTATTGTTCCTTTTTTTTTAACTGCATATGTATTTGGGGGTCGGGAATCGCATGGGTGGGGCCGACCCTTGTGCTGGCCGTGGGTTGAACTCCCACCGGCTCCGGCCTTTTATGATTGTAACATTAATGTTTTGGGGGTGTGGGCCAGGTCCACCGGAGGTGGCCCGTGCCCACCTCATAATAATATTAATATGGTTAACCAGGTTTGGAGGTGTGGTTGGGCCAGCGAGGGTCATGGCATGTCAGCCCCTTTTAATAACAAATTTGTTAATGTGGTTTTGGGGGTGGCGCGGGTGGTGGCCCGCCACCACAACATATATATTTTTTATTATTTTATTAGAAATAGGGGATATTTTCCAACCTTTAGAAAATAAGGGATATTAGGAAAATTAATGAGGCCACAATTTTGATCGATTTTAGGAGCTCGGTTTCATGCCCCGAGGTCGATCAAATTGTAGGACACTTAAACCTGGCCCACAGCCCAACTTTGACCAGAACTTTGACTAGCTCATTCTCCCTCATACGAGCTTGAATTAACGAACCGTTCACACCGTTGCGATCAGGACGACGAGATCTACGCTCTGGTCATGGTTTGAAATCATTCTGATCAGTTTGATTTTTGAGCTTTCATAAGTCCTCTTTGTCCTGTGTGTGTCTCTGGAGCCACCTAGATCAATGCTCCCTACTGAGGAGCATTTGGTCCTCCAAAAGCATGAAAAACAATCTACAAATTTTTTGTACCTTGTCTGCATCACAAGCGTCCTGAAAGGTCTCGCTTCCATCCCTTTCACCTTTGTTCTTCAAATCCTTAAGCGATGAGCCGACACCTGCAACCTCTGCAACCTATAGTACATTGTTTTGCAAATTACATGCTTGACTTTCATGACCAACTAATGACCCAAGCATCCCACACTTGCCACGATTTTATAACACATACTCGATGGTCAAGTTTACATCAAGATGGAAAGAATACCCGAGCTACGAAAACAAGGCCAACATATCATTGTTGCTTCAACAAGTGATGGAAAAACACAACATCACTGCAACACATAATTTACAAAGATAAGGCCAAACACTATTTTTTCTTCGACAAGTGATGGAAACACAACATCACTTTCATAGTTTATCATGCAACTCAAAATAAGACTAGACATCATTGTTTTTGAACAAGTGATGGAAAACACATCATCACTTTTACATTTTAAAATGTAACAATGATTTACAAAAGCACGACCGTGACAAGCTAACATATCTAGAAACCATTTTTCACTTATCAATGTGAGTGGGTCATCCCCCTGTGGTGGTTTTGCTTGTTGAACAATTGTTTCACCTAGTTCATGCACCAACGCTTTGTCTTTAAGGCGCTACTCTGGATGGAGCCTCCAACAAGTGGCTCTTTGATGGCCACTTATGTCGCAATGACTGCAATAGGTTTTCTTGCACCAGATCTATTTGACATGTTTCTTTGCCTGTTGTTGAGAGTGTCTTTCACGCCTCATCCTTTTGTGTGCTGCCATTCTTTTCCAACACTTAGAAAATGTATGGTTATGTAATCCACAAAAGGTACATGTTTTTCGATGCCATGTTTTACATCCATCTTTAACAACATGATTATAATTGAAATGGACATCCAAATGTCAAGAGTGGTTATGCCTTCCCTTGTTGTCTCTGGTGTAATCATGGTGATGAGAGCTTGCCTCAACTCTTTCCCTGCAACGGAAACTGCCATGGGATGATGGGGATGTGTTCCCATCATTCTCTTTCCTCGGCGATTTCGAAGATGTCTCGGAATAATCTAACACCTTCGAGCATTCTAATTTGGTGTATCCCATGCCTGCAAATCGATGTTTATGCACAACCTCCAAAGTTTGAGTTATGCCTTGGTTATTAACACCAAGTTCTTTTTCCTCCTTGTGCCTCGTCCTGGTAAGGAGCCTCATGTTTGTCCCTGTAATTGGGATCTCCAAATCTCCAACAGAAATCATACTATGTGAAGACAAAAATGAAATAAAATCAACATCTTTTGCCTCCTCTGTCGATTTGGAAAGAACTGATGAGGGCTGCTCATCATCTGTTGTTGGTGGTTCGCTAATTGTCGTGGCACATTCCCCAACTTCCTCTCTGACATATCCAAGTCCTGCCTGAAGGGGTAATTCTTCTACTTAACCCCATTCTCTTCAATAGTTTAAGGCTAATTCTTGTGGTATGATTTTCAAAAATAGTGAAATCATCATCAGGACACATACATGAATTTAGGGAACTACTTTTTACCTCGCATGGGTCATGCTGCAGCTTTTCCAAGGCCTCGTCCTTATCTTGCACCTGTCATAGCAAACTTTGTTTCTCCTTTTTCTCTTCATGTAGAAACACCTTCAATTCAGTGTTCTCTGTTTGAATATTCTATCTTTTGTGCTTCAGTTCTTCCAGGGCCTCTTCCATGGCTTGCAACTAAAGCTGCAATTGCTCCTTTCCATTTGTCTCTTTCTGTAGATTTTCATACATTATTTCCACCCTTTTGGAAATTTTGAGCATGGTCTTGTACATCACTTTTTCATCCTCTATCACTGCATGTTCCAATATTCAAATTACAATTCACATCCACGCAAAGACCGCTCTGATACCACTTGATCCAGGTTTGGGTGTGACAAAGGACCTTTCCAAGAAATTTTACTTTCGTGATGTGTTAAATTGAATTTTTAAAATAACATTAATGAATACATCTGCATGTTGTAAATAAGAGGAACATGACAATCGTCAACACATGAAATAACAAGATGTTGATAATGGAGTTCGTCCAGGAGGGACTACGTCTCCGGGCACCAATGTCAAGATGGTGTAGGCCGCTGCATTAAGTGTTGTCAATAGTGATGATGTACATAAGAGGTGATGTAGCTATCATACAAGGAAAATTCCCTCACGCAGGAGTGGCTCCAAGAGATTTTCCACTACAGGAACTCTCAGTCAAAAGACTCCTATCAGTATGACACAAACTCATGCATAATGATCATCCCGCCAACATGTCATAAAAGGGATCTCAATGCAAGCATTCATGTGTGAGAAGCCATTTCCATGCGATTTGATGCCGTGAGATCGATGGTACGAACAGCTTCAACAGCTTGACATCCTTTTCTTTATATGGCCCCTGGATGTGAGGTATATGCAGTGTGTTCATGTACTTATTTTTCTATGCATTATGCTGCACAGATCCTTGTTTGATGCTTGATGTGGGATCTTGTTTCTTACTTTCATGATTCCTGCTTGATGTGATGTGGAATCATCTGTGTGATGTACTTGTTGTCACGATTCTTCATGTTTTGTTTGAGATCTCTTTGTTGTATGTTGATTGGATACTCATATGTCGTCATGCATGTTTGCATTGAGATCCCTTTTATGCCATGTTGGCGGGTTTCTCATCATGCATGAGTTTATGTCATACTGATAAGAGTCCTTTTGACTGAGAGTTCTTGTAGTGGAACATATCTTGGAGCCACTCCTCCGTGAGGGCATTTTCGTTGTATGATAGCGAAATCACCTCTTATGTACATCATCACTATTGACAACACTTAATGCAGCGACCTACATCATCTTGACATCGGGGCCCAGAGACGTAGTCCCTCCTGGACAAACTCCTTTATCAATGACTTATGTTTTTATGTTGCTAATGATTTTCATGTTCCTTCTTCTTTATAGCATGCACATATATTCATTTATGTTCTTTTAAAAATGAAAATTAACACATCACGAAAGTAAAACGTCTTTGAAGGGTTCCTTGTCATGCCCGGACATGGATCATTCACTTTCCTGCTTTCCTTTCCCTTCTTTCTCCAAATCCAATGTGTTCCAATAATGCTCCAAGAAAACTCTAGGTGTGCAAGAGTATGAGAGAGAGAAAAGAGAGAGAGCTCCAAGATAAAACTAACAAAAAACTATGAATTGATCCTCAGAAGCCTTTTTATCATTAAGGCCTCTATTTACTTCAATTTCCTCTATTTTTCCTTCAATTTTCCTCTCATGCAATTTTGTGACCTTTCACCTTCCTTTTCTCCTATTCTCCTTTATTTCATAAATAAAATGTCATTTAATTCCTCTTTTGCTTTGCCAATGACTTTCCCAATTTCCATAGCCATTAATCAATCACAAGTGATCCCCCATCACTTTGTTTTTGCCCAACATTCAGCTTGGAATACATGTCCCATGACCTTGGTCTTATTTTTCCTTTATCAACTTTATTACATGGATTTTTAACCAGAGTTGTTACAATGATCGGGGATTTATTAGTTTCTATTTTACAGATATAGATTAAAGTGATTTATTTTAGCGTTTAAAATTATTAATAGTAACTATAATAATTTTTTGGGTGAATATTCAAAGGTTTTGACCCAAATACCTCTAAATTTGATTTTCCAGGTTGCTAGAAATTGAACTTTATTAAAGGTTCAAGGCTTAAAGGTGGTCTAAATTAAACATCCTTTATTATGTTATCCTCTCGACCCCTATATCTAAGATCTAGTAAGTGTTCAAACACTTGTTGGTGATTTTTAAAGAGGCTTACTTGTTTATTTCTACATTTTCTATAGAATTACTACCCTGATAAAAACATGGAAACAAGGAATTTTATAAAGGAGCACCATAATTGTGCATTCAATCATTGAATAACTTATATAATTGGTTAGTAAAATTAAAATATATCAAAATTGGTTACTCGGATTCCATATCTAGCACAATTTTAAATATCTTTGCTTGTTGTTAGAGATTTATTTATTGATTTGCAACCTTGTTAAATAGGACAAAAAAACATTATTGTTCAACAACTCTTCTAAATAGTTATTGTATCATATAATAAATTTATTTAATGGTTAGTATATTTCAATTAAATTAGTTTACGTTATTTGTTTGAAAAAAACCATCAAGTTTAATCGTACTCATATGTTCGTTTAGTTGAAAGTATATTATATATTTTTTACATTAAGATAGTAGGACAGCGGTATGAAAATCATCCCTTTGGCGATTAGACCCCATTATAAGACATTGGTATTATAGCGGTTTGGTTGAAGAATCTCACAGGAAGCCTCTCGTAGCCTTGCGGTATGAGTTTGGGCTTAAAAAGTGGGGACTTAGGCTAACATGACAGTGGGTCTTTATCCTATGTGTGCTAACCATAAAAAGTTGTACAAATCTTCAACAACCCACTAAATGGAGAAGCAATAGGGTAAGTAATGCATAAATGAGAGTTTGTAACCAAGCTATGTAAGAAGAATAAAATTAATGAAGGAAAAAGCGCATAAGAGGGGTGGTAAAAATAGGCCAAGGAAAGGGGTAGCTTATGTCCCATGACTACTCCCTTTTCACATTATGATGCTCAAGAATAGTAGAATTTAATAGATGGTAGAAATATTTTGGCATCATACATTAAGTAAAACCCTACTTTATCATTAACCACTTTCACCTACTAATTGATGTGTCAACCTAGGACTTGTTTCCCCCCTTAGGGTTGGAAACACCTAATAGAGCCTTTGCATAACCCTCCCATATCTAAGCATGGAAGCTTATTTAAAATCAAAAGTTAGGACAAAATTTGAAGATGATGCTTGTGTGAGTACTTTGGTGCCTTTTGCATTAGATATGGGCCATTTTGATACTCTTATGGTTATTTTACATATGACCTAAGTCACTGAGTTCAACGGATTTTAACATTGAAATTCCAAATTTGCAAACCTAAAACCAAATTGAATTTGTTCATTTAAATTCATTGGGAAAATTCAATTTAAACATAAACATGAACCCATAAATAATATTCAAATGGATTCAATGACGGTTTAATCTTATTTAAATTTTTCTGATTTAAATTTGCTAGAAAATTTTAAAATGAACACATATGTGTACTTGAAATCAATATTCAAATGGGTTCAATGAGGCTTTAATATTTTTCTATTTTTTAAATAAAACATCAATTCTTGAAGCCTCCATTATGTGTAGTTCAAATTGAAATGGGTGTGTTTGTGTGTGTGTGTGTGTGTTTGTTATTGAAATAACTTAAAATATTTTTAATAATCATAATTTAAATTATTTATTTATTACAATAGTTATATAATTATATATACATTTTGATATAGTTTTTTTCCAAAAAGACAAAATCCAACAACTTTCTATTAAATAAAATGATGTTTAAATATAACATGCATATATATTATATTGTAGTATATTCCCCATATTATATATGATTAATATTCATAATCATGCAGATAACCTAAGGAGAACAAGCCCTAGGGCACCACACTTAAAAAAAAAAAAAAGGCACACAGACCCTTCAAAGAACTCTGTGGGGAGTAGCAGATATGCCCAAACGAGCAACCACACATTATCATGGAATATTTCAGAAGATACCCTGACTAGAAAGAAACGAAGCTCGAAGATACTTTGACCGGCAAGAAAATCATGGAGATGCTCTAACAGGCCTTCATTTTGCATATGCACTAAGTGCATTCCAGTAAAATATTCACCATCCAAAGACAAGAATAGAGCTTTACATGAAAAAAAACATGGGACAATAAACCCTAGGCCAAAAGACTATGAAATAAAAAAACCAAGCATGCATGCCCATTATGAATAACAAAAACTAGGCATGCAGGTTAGTTGAAAAACCCCAAAGGGAGCATCATACAAAGTTAGCAAGGTATTCAAATTAAAACCCAAAATATAGTAGTTGACAAAAACTAGGATGAAACCCAGTGATAGGGAACATGCCTCCCTTGAAGCCACACAAGCTAGCCCAAGACAAGCTGAAAGAAAATTGAGCCATGAGAACAAGAAGAAGCCTGCAAAAATCCCTGATAGAGGTATATCCCTCAAGCGACAAGAATAAGCCATGAAACCAACGCGATGCCGAAAACAAGCCCAAAGCCCGATGAGCAAAGCAACTGACCAAGAGTAGGAAGCAACAATGAGGAGAAGCAGTGAACCCCTGAGCACCATAGAAACTCAAAAACTAGCACACAAAAGCCACGTAGATAGGCAAGCAGAACCCTAAGCCCCACATAAACACCAAACAGAGAGAGCATGTAAGGAAATGAAAAAATATACCAAGTAATAGCTTGAAGGCCACAAGCATCATGGACGCAAAGGCTTGAAACCAGGGATTCATGGCAGCTAATGTTCCAACTACGCCACTCCCAAGACCATGCAATTGAGGTTATTTTCAAACTTAGATACAGTTTATGATTAGGCTAATTGCGGTGAACTCACAACAAATCATACTCTACTCATGCTTGTATGCCACCTCACTACTCTTTTATTCCAATTGTGATTCAGGTGTATGCAAAGGCCATTTCAGTGTCTGACCACATTAAATCAAAGCATTTGTATGAAGTACTAAAGATAAACTCCACCACAACTACAAAGGATATAAAGAGGGCTTATAGAAGGTTGGTCAGGGAGTTCTATCCTGATCACATGGCTTCTCTTCAAGATAAAAATATGAACACCCAAATGTTTTTGAGGATACACAATGCATATTTCACTCTCTCGAATCCAAGTGACCGCACGAAATATGACTACTAATTTTCAGATCCACTGTGGGTTCCCATTAAATGGAAGATGTATACTTTAGAAATAAAAAGCAAAAATGCACAAATGCCATACATAGTGCCAACTGCATTCGATGTGCAAAAGAATTGGATCATTTCTTGATTTGTGCATATCATCGTTGCGCAGGGGCCATGCTAATCTTCTTTGTATGCCATGCTAATTTTAAATGTTATATAATCATAATTTAAATTTATGTAATTTATTTATTCATCACTAAAGATTATAAATAATAATATATAAATTTTAATATTTTTATAGAATTAAGTTATAAAAGTTAATAATTTGAATTATAATATATAATTAATATTAATTATTTAATAATTTTATTACATTATTTATATATAGATATATATAGATATAACTTTTTGAACTTCAAGTCAAATTTTATCATATAGGTTCTTATTGTCAACTTTTTTTTTAAGGTTCTCAAATTCAAACATGACCTCAAACTAGGTAAATTAGCCTATGATGATGATCTCACTTGATTTTGAGGGTATGTTTAAGATGCTTACCCTAGGTGCACCTACCATTTCTTGAGGGATTGGAAAATATTTCTCCAAAACTTCATAGAGGTCATCTAGCGCCACTTGATGATCATTTTGGGCACCAAAGCCAAGATGTTGACCACCTTTTTAGGAGAATTGACCTACAGATTATTCAACACAGATGATGAATTTCTCCTCTCCCTCCAAAGCCTAAAATGTTATACATGTAGACTAGGATGTTACCTAGAGAGATGATGTACCCCAAAGATAAAATGACACCCCCAAATAACATTGTCTCTTCTTGATGGCCATTCCTTGTTGCTGAGATTAATTGATACCTTTCTAATCACATGTGTGGGTTAAAAATACGCTTATTGTTGTGTTTTATCATTGAGACAACCTTTTTTTAGCTCAGTTTGTGACCTACTTAACGTGTAATCATATATTTTATTATTTTTAGGGCTTCTAGTCAATTTTACTCCTAAATTGACTTGATTTCCCTCCCATAAATATCAGGAAGTTGATTTGGAGAGAATCATTATAACAGACTCATTTATCTCTTAGAAGGTGCACATTAGTAGATTTTTTTGCTCTTGCATGCAATGGAACATTAATGTAGCAAATTGTCTTGGGGAGGATATTGTGATTGGATCGAATTTTCCCCTAGATGATGATGTGATTCTATCTTGATATTGTGAGGTTTTATTGTCGTTACTTGTAACTTTTTGTTGTAATGACTACAACCACCCTCCAAAATTTTGCATTCGCTTTTTTTTGGAGCCTCCCTCCTCAAAATATTAGCATCTTGTCTTGCACTGCTCAGGTACTTGTGTTTTCATTTCGGTTTACCTTTCACTTGGCAGCTTGTGTTCACTTATTCCATTTGATGAATAACCATAAGCTGACCCCCCATGACTTTGTTTGCATCTCATTCTTATGTTGTCTTGACAAACTACGCAATCGTAGAGGGCAACTTGTCTTGCTCTCAAGAATTGCGCAAAGCAGCCTAGCATCCTGCCTTGAACTCAATAATTGCACAGAACAACCCATCAACCTTGTTGTCCAAGATAGAATAGAACATCCTAATAGTGAGCTTAGGCTCTAAAAATGCACAGACCCAATCGACATCTTGTCTTCAGCTGGGAAACTGCACAGAGCATGAGAGGCATCCATAGCCACTCTACCCAAGAATTGCGCAGAAGAATTCCCTCAGCTATTGTCGGATGCATGTGTTGGCAATTTTCCTGGTCCCCTCCAGAACTGCACAATATTTCTGGGTAGTGCATGTCAGTGCTCCCAAAAAGTAAGGAGCTAAGAGGAAAAGCATCCCTGAGAAGTAGGGATCTTTCATCAAATTCGTGAAGATGACACATCGCTATCTTTAGAACTTTCTACTAAGTTTCATTGTTGTCCTTGATCTCAAACATGAGTGTCATGAACTCCATTTGCTCAAATATATGTAATGGATGCCTCTAGAGCTCACTTATGCATTCGATCATCCAGCTCTAGCTTCCTTAGGAGATCAAGGAACCTTCGGAGCGTTGTCGTCGCTGTTCGCGGTGAGTTTTTCTTTTATCGCCTTTTCCTGTTTTTCTGTAGCTTTTGCCTATTTAGCTTGTGAGAATGTTGTTTCACTCATTTTTTTGAATGACCGTTGGCATTTTATATTATGAGACCAGCTCACAAAAAGATAGAAAAGATAGATCAACACCTTAGAAATAAGCCTCTTTGAGGGGGAAACCTCCTTTACATGACACAAATGAACAATTCTTAGATGATTTAAATGAAAAAACCTCCTTTCTACATATAGGAGTCTAAGGGGTCACAATATAACCAAAGCCGACCTAACAATAATATATAAAGGCACAAAAATAACAATAGTGGGATTCTATGGGGCACAATAATAAAAATATGGGGACAATAGGGGCACAAAAATAACAATAAGGGATACAATGACAATAATAATGGGGCAATCACTAGTATTATAGGGACCTAACATGCCCCTCTCCTTCAAAAAAGTGTTGTCGATTTCAGATTTCTGTGGCTTGAATCTTTTGAATAATTAACCGGAGAATCCACAGTTTCATTATTTTTGAATCGACGTTTCGAATCCCAAGTGGGATCCATCTTCAGGATGAGAGAATGATGATGATAGAAGAGCAGCGGAGAGGAAATAAATAGATAGAGGATGGAAGATTTTGGAGAACCACACAAGTCGGCTGGGATAATAATGATTTCAATTAATTTAATTTATTTTGAAATTTTTATTAATATGTTTTAATTTTTAATTTTTATATAATGTTAAAACGCTTTTAGATTTTTATTTTTATTTTTATTTTGAAATGAAAATATTAATCTAAAGAATTTACTTTCAAATTTGTTATACTCATTGATTCTTGAATTTGAATAAAAAGATTATATTAATATTAATATTATTATATTAATTAATTAATAATAGTTT
>APFE031643356.1:8353-36102 GCA_000404065.3 Pinus taeda | reverse complement strand
GTATCTGATGATTTGGTGTATTTAACTTGGAAAGATACACCTTCAAAACAAATAGTTGCAAATGCCATCAAATGCATCTGTAACATTGCCTTCACGTGAGAACTTTGTGATCTACACTGCCTGCACATGTTTCCAAATGTATTTTTTCCACATCAATACCACATGAGACTATATGGACTACATCCTGGTTACTCATGGGTTCACCATTCTCTTGATATCGTTTTGCACACCTTTAGATTAGTCATCCATTAGTGATTCACCAACATTCATTTTAACTAATTCCATAAGCTTACTTCTCATTGAATCAAAATGTACAGTTTGGGCATAGTCTTGTACTATAAGCCTTGATCATTGTAAAAGAGGCATCTCTGTTTAGCTGGGATTTTTTTTGTTTATTTAGTTGTCTAATACCAATGATTCTATTTGCAATTCTGAGACAATAGAGGAGAGTTATGTTCGCCTTCCCATTCCAACCCCCTCAAAGTGCTTATTATCACTAAGTTAATTGTGTGCACACATAAAATACCAATGACTTACAATTATTGCCACGACTGCAATTAATACGCTGTTGTTCTTCAACTTCACAAGCTGGTTGGAATTCACATCAAGTACAGGCTTTGAATTGGACATTTCAACATATTCTTGACAACTCTTTTTTACTTTGACTTCTAATTCTATTTCTCAATCGACTTTTTCAACTTTACTTAGAAGTGTTAGAGATGAGCTTAGTTTGTGCTCCTACTCCAGTGTTAGAACAAAGCCTTTAACACCTGATGTACTTGGACAACAGATTTGTGGTACTTGGACAATGGATTTGTGTTACACATCTTTGATCTTTTCCTTAAAAATCAATTTTTGTATGAAATTTTTTCTTATCAATTTGCATGCATATAAATTGTTCAACACTGTCACGTCACACCGTGTACTTGATCCAACCATGCAGCCAACGATGAATCCATCAATAAGAACTTTTCTTGCAAGCTGTGCTTCTAGTTAATATAACTTGAATCCCCTATTGTCATTTAATTTGTTGATTCATTGTGGAATCTATCCGACAAATAATTTAAAGGTAAAGGCCTCTAGTAAAATTGCCAAACTTATTAGATTGGTTCAATATCGACCAGTCCTCTGTGTTCCCAAATAAAGCTTAAGCAGAATGAATTTACCAGAATCCTTTGTTAGACATTCCAACATATCAATTACATGATTTTTGCAATTCTTCATGATGCAACCCTTACCAATGACACTGTGGTAAGTTGGAGTTGTAGCAATAAAGGTAATGTTGGATGCTATGTGTAATTTGGAAAAGGCTTACAAGGTAACATTTCCCCAATTTTTTTTGAAATCATGGTATATATTCTGAGATTTGGAGGAGCCATTTACCTTAGGCATTGTGACTGTTTGTGTTGTTAGTGTCACTGCTAATCTAGATAGTATCATAAGGAGAATCCTCACTAGTGCATTGAACAGAGTTGTCTTGTTGTCCATCACATAGAAATATGCTAGCTTCCTGGAGGCCGTCTTCAATAATTAAAGCTGAGAGCACCCTTTGAACTCTCCATATCCTTTGTGTCATTCAAACTTCCAAGCCTCAAGGCCTTCTTATTCACACTTCCATATGACAATATTTTTTTGCTTGCCTGTAATAATGGGACCAACCTTCCATTCTGATGGTCTCCAGATATATAATTTGTAGATGCATGTATGTCCTCCACCTATTTGATTTGTTCCTTGACGAGGTCTAGGCCATCCTAAGTGAAGAATGCAAAAAGAGGCTCCAGTTATTCCAAAATGGTCATGAACATGCAGTTTCACTTGCATTTATAGCAGTATTTGTAGCTGCTAGGAGTTCTTCACGATCATCATTCCACTCCCAAATTTCCTGTGTTTTATAGAACTTATCAAACTTTCTCTAGTGCCCCCTTCATGTTCTGATATTTGTATTATATCAACATTGCCTTTGAAAACTCATCAGAGAATAATTTTAATTCCAGTCTTTGGTACAATCTTGAAAGAAAACTTCCCCTTTGGATTTACCTTGCCAATAGAAGACATCTCTGTGTTTTTTGCTACTTATTCCCACAATCTATAGAAGTTTCTATAGATAAGTAGTTATTGATGACAAATGAAGGGTAATCAAGTCATTGTTTTAGTCTAGAGATTATTGTTGCTACAATCTCTCTTTTTACAACAAATACCTTCACCATTCCTCTACAGTAAAATAAGCTGCACTAGAATATGTACCTTGGGTGTTAAAATATTCCTTTTATTTGCATCTAAAATGTGCTCCTTTGTTCTAAATAAATTTCCCACATCTTATAAGCATAAAATAAACCAAGTCCTTAAGAGAGTTGGGGAATGTTAAAAGTTCATCTTTACTGATGCAGATGTTACTGCCACTTGAAAACTTGTCAAACAAGCCTGAGAATCTGAGTGATGTTGTTGATTTTAATATTATAAGGCGAGTCATTATATTAGCTTTAAATATCAGCATCGGAATGGCAGAAAGAAGTCCACATAAGAGATTTCAAATCAGGGCAAAACCTATATAAAATCTCTCAACAATTATTAATTGTTTGATCTTGTAGATCCTACCAACAATATATACTATATCTTGTATGCCTCACACCATTTTAAAATTCCTTATGAAATCCTTCCGAAGGACCTTTTTCAATGTTATGTTCTCCTTCTGGGATTATCCGTCCTTCAAATAACGCTATAAATACCTTCATCTTCAATTAATATTTTCAATGTTTTATGTTAAATATGTCAAAGCCACCTACCTTTATTTTCTCATAGATGTAATTTGTGTCCATCCTCTAAGCTCTGTGCTTCATGGAAACCTAATCCTTTCATTTCAATTTTGGTTATGTTAATATATTTAACACTGATGATTTAGTTTTATAAGAGTGGTTTTTACTAATTTTTTTTTAGTTGGGCTTAATTTATTATTGTAATTTTATTGTTCCAATTTGTATTTTCACTCCTTTCAGATTATTACATTTATTCATTGATTTAGTTTATCTCTGTGAAAATTTGTGATTTTACTTAAATTGGTTTCTTACTTTCACATTTATATGTCTGTGATTTTTCTTTCTTGATTAAAAATATAGTTGACTTGACCTATGCCTCTGAGAATCAGTTTTGGATGGGCCCTCCAACTATATCTTTTAATTTTACAAATATATTTTTCATTTGGAAATATATTTTTTATTTGTCTTATAAGCTATGGTACATTTAAATCTTTATATTATTGGATTTCTCTAAATGAATTTCAATTATATTTTTATATTTTAGAAATGTGTTTTTCATATAGGAATGTGGTTTTTATTTATATCTTATAATTGATGTTACATCTTCTTTTTACATTAGTGTTGTGGTTAAATTCAATGTATTTTAAATTGTATATTCATACATTTAGTTTATTTTAACTAAATTTTGTTATATTTGAATTCTTAGTAATGGTATTTAATTTAATTTGTTTTTGAATGATTTCTTTATTGTTGTTGTTTAATTACATTTAATTTTTCAAATTATTTTCAAATTAAATATTTAATATGTTATTTAAGTTCTGCACTATATTTATTAATGGTAAAACGATGTATGATATATTTTTTTTAATTAAAATAATATAATGATCAAGAGAAATGTTTGAATTTATATAATATAAAGTGATAATGCTCTTAAATTTAAATATTTATGATAAAATTAAATTGTAACATAAATATTCTTTAAGATAGATTTTGAATATATATTTTATTAATCACACTCCCACTCACACTCAGATATATTCTTGTCTTATGAGACCAAGAAGATCAACTTCTTATATTTCTTCACTTATTATGTTAAATCTATTGTTTACTGCAACTTTGTGATTGATATCAAGTAGGGCACAAATCTTTGAATGGAATGTTCGTAGATTTATTAGTCCATTTTTTTGCATTTCAATAATGGGTTTGTGTTTGGAACAAAAATAATGGGTTCCAGTAAGTAACAAATAAGGAAAGGATGTTCTTTTGGTGAATTGGCATCACTAGCTGGAGAACTGGGTGAAGTCCTTGGGATTTGTTCTTTGCTCTGGGCCTCATTTTGCAGCTTTGGAATTTTTGCAATCGTGCTTACATTGCCAATGAGAGATTTGATGCCCCCTGATTGTCTCACTATGTTTTCCATTCATTCCAAGGGCTGACAGTCAGAGGAAAGAACAACTTGCTTGAAAGCAAAAAGTGTTTTTCATATATTTAACATTATGTATATTATAGAAGTAAAAAGATGAATCTTTTATCATATTGTTCAAGTTCCTTTGGAGACGATGCTTAATAGTAAGTGGGTATTATGGTATGCATCTTTATTTGCTAGGACACCCACATTAGCCTAGGATTTTATAACATAAAAAAACCTTTGAATCTCTACAAA
Source organism: Pinus taeda (assembly GCA_000404065.3). Classification (NCBI taxonomy): domain Eukaryota; kingdom Viridiplantae; phylum Streptophyta; class Pinopsida; order Pinales; family Pinaceae; genus Pinus; species Pinus taeda. The sequence goes on along the minus strand of APFE031643356.1, from coordinate 31,686 downwards.
ACCTTCCTCGTGAGGATTAGCTTGTGCGGATTACATTGGGGATTTTCCCCGCTTAGACTATTAATTTGCATAGCACTGTGCAGCTTATGTTGGTTACTCACGCAACAATGTTAAAATACAGGTACTTTGCCTTAGTCTACTTTTTTTTGCCATTTGGCGATTCAACTTTTAGCGTTGAAGGGCATTTCTAGATATTTGCTGTATTGCTTCATCTCCAGTAATAGTCTTAATCTCCTTTCCCAGTTTTTGCTTCATTTTTATTCCATCCATGGACCATGCTAGAGAATCCTCTTCCATCAATTGTGCAGTAGCCACTGAGCAGCTACAGGGTCTTATAAATTTGATTCAAAATTATTTCCCGATTGAAATGATTTAGTTATAAATATGCTTTCTTGATAATTTAAACTTTTTTCCTTTGTGTTAGACTAATGCAGAGTGGTGCCATCACGACTTTCTTGTTTCTAGTGAACAGACTCTAGAAAATCTTAGATACAAACTTCAATAGCTTTGCTTATGTTTTTCAGAATTCTGGAATAGCCATATCCCTGTATTGATATTATATTCCACTTGGCATTTTTTTTGTCATCCACACACTAAGAAAAAACAAATACATGCATGTACATTTACATTTAGAATGCATGCGGAAATTGATTTAGGACTTAACGTGTGCTCTCTGCTCTATGTTGAAACAATTTCACTTCTCTTTCCTTAGTAGCTAGGATTTTCAATGCAAAAAGAAAGTAGACGTCTGTTTATCATCTTAGATTGCATATTTAGGAATTGTATATGTACATCATGTGATCAGCCTTAAAGGCAAACTTCTTAAGAAAGATCAACTGTAAAATACATTTCAATAAACATAAGAACGCTTTGGAACCTAACACACACCATTTAGAAGCCTAGGCTAGAGACGTATTCCGGCGTCGTAAAGCCTGGTAACTATCACTTCCATCGTAGGTTGGGTGATTCCTCCTCTTTGAAACGACAAGTGCCAGTATGGACTTGTGCTCCCACGTACCATCGAGTATATATTGGGAGACCACAGTAGGCTATATCCTTTATCCTTAGGAAGCCGTGTCTGCCGCCCTATCGATCGCAATGCATTGAACACAACATTCAGGAAGATTGGCTGCCGTATCTTAAAAAGTATTCTGCAGTTTTGCGATTGGTTTGGTAATCCCCCTGTCTAGATATCTAGAGTAGTCAGTTTCATTCTTTTCGGACTCCTTAAAAGAAAAGGACCATCTGAGCACTTGTCACTTCAGGCTCATTAAAAAATCGAAGGCGACTAGAGTCATCTTTAGTTTTTTCTAGACTCTTAAAAATTGAAAAAGCAAATTGTGTTAAAGCGTCATAAAATTTATTTAAATCGGAATAACCTCATTGTTCCCTCGTTGGTCTTAGGGTGAGAAAATGGAGCCCACCAGTCAAGGATTTCCCCTTGGGGGAATCCTACTCCCTTTTCCTCTAGGGGAGATGTTGTTGCACCTCTTATGGCTACATTGTCCCTTGCAGGGCTTGCAATTGGCCTGCCAGTATGGCTTTTCTCAACCTATGTCATTCAAAACACCGTCACTCTTGAACAAACAACTCAGCAACCAAGTGATACTAGACTTACCCAAATTGGAGGCGACTAGAGTCATCTTTAGCTTTTTCTCGACTCTTAAAACTTGAAAAAGCAAGTTGTGTCAAAGCGTCATAAATTTTATTCAAATCGGAATAACATCACTACTCCCTCATTGGTTTCAGGTTGAGAAAATGGAGTCCACCAATCAAGGATTTCCCCTTGGGGGAATCCTACTCCCTTTTCCTCTATGGGGAGATGTTGGTGTACCTAATATGGCTACATTGTCCCTTCCAGGGCTTGTAATTCGCCCACTGGTATGGTTCTTCTTGTCCTCTGCTGTTCAAAACACCATGATTCTTGGGCCATCAAATCAACAACCAGATGATACTAGAGTTACCCCCAAACCTTCTACTTCGTTTGTTCCTCTCTCTCCTTCTTCCTCTTTGCTTGGTGGAACTATGCTTCAAAAAAAATGGTCGTATAGAAGTTGTTCTAATAAATGTCTTTCTTCATTATGTTTACAAGCTTGGATGCCGACTCATTTAGAAAAAAAATTGAGCATGCTTCTTTCCCTTTTCCCTTTAATTCATATTTTTTTCAAGTAATGTTGTAGGAATGTAATGAATTTTAAACATATTACGCGGAGAAAACAACTTTTTGGCGTTTTGTTTCGCACTAGAAAATGAAAAAAAACCTTACTGAAAATGCAATTCCCTCAATGTTATCTGGATCAACTCATCTTCAACCATACCTGCAAATTGTTGAACTTGAACCAATACAATCAATGCAAAAATAAACTGCGCGATATTGTACTGCAATTTCAGACGGAACACATAAGAAACACATCATGCTTCCAAAAGATTTCAATGATCTCATAGCAACAGGCTTGCTACAAAAGGTTTCTGTTATAAATGTTAAAAGTTGGGCTACCTCAGCTATTGGTCCATCAACGTAAGTTTGTTATGAATTTCCTATTTCAAAATTTTTCATTTTTTGTTTATACCACAACCGCTCCTAATAGTTATTCCTATGACTCTCAATTGTCATGTAGGTCTATAAAGCTAATAGACTTTGAAATATCTACTTCATTTGCACCCTTAATTGGCAATCCAAAAACTATGAGCATCCCCATCACATCTGATGAAAACACTCCATCCTCATCAGACCCGCACCCTTTATCAAAAAGACACTGCCCTCTTCCAACTACTCCAACTCCGTCTGTTCTGCCAGTTCAAATTCCCATCAAATCATTAAACCCTTACCACTCAAATTGGTGCATAAAAGGATACGTCCAAAGGAAAATAGCTCTTCGGCAATTTCAGAATCAATATGGACCCAGTAGAGTGTTTGGTTTCGACCTGTTCGATACAGAGGGTGGAGAAATACATATTACATGTTTCAACAATATCGAAGATTATTTTTTCGACAAAATCCAAAATGAAAATGTCTACATTGTCTCTAAAGGGAATGTAAAAATGGTTAATAAGCAATACAACCACTTGAACAATGACTGGGAAATTTTGTTGAATACAACATCCACCATAGAACATGTTGCCAACGAAAAAAAACATAATCCAACAGTGCGATTCAATATAAAATCAATTAATGATATCAGAACAACAAACGCCAACTCCATTGTTGATATTCTCAGTGTTGTCACGAACATTTCTGGTGTATGCACCATACGTAGAAAACATGGCTCTGAAGTCAATAAACAAACAGTACAGCTTCGCGACATGTCAGGGTATAGCATAGATGCAATCTTTAGGGGAGATAATTTTAATGTCGTGTCACACGAAATCTCCTCCATATGTGCTATGGAAAATAACCCCATCATTGCAATCATATCTGCGCGCGTTGGAGAATTTAATGGAAAAAATATCGGCACTACAACGAGATCCATTATTCTTGTAGATCCTGACATTGAAGAGGCCCATGCACTAAGGTCGTGGTTTAAAAAAGAAGGTTCGACTGAAGCTTCTACATCTTTGACAACAAGATCTCCTTTCGGCCACCAACAAAAAAAAATAACAATTTCTGACATTTACAATATAGATTCCTTAGAGAAACCAACATTTTTCCAATTAAAGGGCACAATAACAAAAATTGGGATGGATAGTTTTTACTACATTTCTTGCCCGTCGATCGTTGGTAGGAAAAAATGCATGAAAAAGCTTATTCCACAAAATACAGGGATGTGGTTCTGTCCAAAATGCAATGCTGAAGTACACGACTGTGATTACAGATACTTATTGAAAATCGACATACAAGATCACACTTGTGAATTGGCTTCAACTGTTGCTTTCGAAGACGCGGGATCTACGATTCTTGGAAATAATGCCAAAGACTTCTATTTATTATCTTCACATCCAGAACTAATCAAGGAAATTGTCTCTAGAGCTCTATGGATAGATCATATCTTCACACTGTCGGTGAAGACACAAACTTTTAAAGAAGTTCCACGCTTGAAATGCGTTATCATAAAAGAAGAAAAGTTGCATTTCACGACAGAATACAACAACATCCTTCGAGAAATTCAAAACATCTTAACATTGTAGATAAATATTTCAAAATGTATTCCTTTCTTTTTGGCAATTCCTATTGTCCAATTTTTTAAATACAAATTTACAACATATACTATTGCATGCCTTCTTATGAAATTTTCTTATATACCATTGAAATGAGTATTTGTTCTCCATTGTACCTACCATTATGTGAGTAGATAGATTCACATTTTTTCCCTTTCATCAGCTTTACACATGAAACTACCTACATGTATACAGAAAAAATACTAATATGTTGTTTCAAAAACATTACTCAAATAAAAAATTTCACATGGAACTATTCAGAGCTTGGATTTTTTCCCTTCTTTTGCTTTCTATTGCCCTTATTTCGCTTTCCTACAATAGCATGGTTGTTGTCTGCAAATAACATTCTTCTTTTCCTCTCTCTTGCTTATAGGTACCATATATTTTGTGAATGTCTTCTTCTTCTAATAATGAACGTGCTCGAGGATACTATGCAACAAATAAAGAACGAATAAATGGATGGCGTCGTGAGCTTTACCAAGTAAGAAAAGACATCAGGGAATGTCAAAAAAACAAAAAACAGAAGGAAAGCCAACCTTCCTCGTCTGAAATGGCCCACCCTGACAACAATCCTCCCTTGCAATTATCAGACTCTTTATCTTCTCAACAAACCTCTCAAACAAATACATCCATTACTCATTGCCCTAACCCCTTCTTCACACATGCTTTCAACAACACTTATACTAATCAAGCACATCGAGAATTTCCTGCAAAGATTGATAAACTTCCACCTAAATGCCCATGCTCCATTTGTCTTAAATCATATCCGGGAATACATATCCACAATTCCAACCACATGTATTGCTGCTCCAGATGCGTCTCTAAAATAAAGGGTCACTGCTTCTCATTATCAAACAACATGGACCCTGGTCCTCAACCAACTACCCTTGCATCTCTTTCACAGATAGAAGAAATGCTCATTGCTAGGGTTAACCCTATACTTCAAGTAACACATGCACGTGGTGGGCAGTATAAATACAGTGGTCACACAATTTGTTTTCCTCAAGACATTACAAAAATCGCAAACATGTTGCCACGACGTGTTGAACACTTGGACATCCTAATTGTCACGGGTCATAGTAGTGACCATAAGGCTTATGATTTCATTGTCAGTAGGCATCGCGTTCTCGCTGCATTAGAATACAAATTGGCAAATGACCCATACTATAAGAATGTTCGTATTGATACCAACGCACTGGCATCCTTACCAGCAATCCCCACCGATGTCTCCTCCTCCCTTCACCATTCCAGTACTACAGAAACCGTTGTCCACCTTCCACTTGAACCCCCCCAAGAGCTCACCGAAGATTTCACAGACCCATCTGTAGACCAAACATCATCATTCGTCCCCATCATACCTGATACAAATACAGAAATCCAAGAAATCCGCCATTATTTACATGCTTACAACCACCAATGTGATATTGCAATTGAGTGGCCAACAATTGGTTTATCGCCAGTTAATGAATACAACACAAAATGTCTACTCTCTATGGCTTTCCCTGCCTTTTCCCAATAGGAGCTACAATGCTGAATCAGCCAAGAATGAAAGAAGTGCAGTTACATGAATATGGACTTCATCTCATACGTTACTACGATAACAGATTTGGAAAGCACCCACGCTTTCGTTATTACATATATAATCTCATGATGCAACATCGCAGTCAAGCAACCGCATCAATTTTTGTGAAAAAGAACATCACAGATAACTTTCCGATATCTATTCAGGATCTAAACATCCGCTTAGAACAATTTCCAGATGAGAAGTTGGCAAAGAAAGCCATGCGATTCAGTAGCTTTTTACGTGGAACAAGGTCATTTTGGCACAAAGCTAAAAATGAACTAACGAACATGATATCTCAACTCGGTTGCCCAACGTTCTTCTTCACATTGAGTGCAACTGATACAAAATGGCCTGATCTTCATGCAATCATGCTTGGATGTCTTCTTTCTGATATTGCAAAACAACAAAAGTGGAGAAATGATAACATTATCTCTAACCCACATTTAACATCATTGTATATGCACCATAGATTCACAGCATTTTGTACGATTATATTAGAGAAACACTTGAATACAAAAGATTATTGGTACAGGTATGCATTCTACCGATTTTTTTTTCTCTGAGAACTCTAAACAACATTCCTCACCTATTGCAAAATTAACTTACAAAAACGCATACTCGATAGGTATGAATGGCAACATAGGGGATCTGCGCACATCCATGGTTTCCTTTGGATATAAAATGCACCTGATATGGAAAAATTCAACTGAGAAGACACAGAAGTAGTATATATTGCAAGGCAGTTCTTCGACAAATATATTTCCGCTTGGAACCCTCATGCTCCTTCGACTTCAAACCAACCAAATGCTTAGACAGATCCCAAAGACCCTTCTCTATTGTCCACACAGAAAATATTCAGAACCAATCCTTCCAGTGACTATGAACAACTCGTCAATTGTGTTGAACGTCACACAAAATGCTCGGAAAGCACGTGCCTAAGAAAAAAAGTATCCTCACTCCAATGTCGTTATAAAGCATCGTGGGAATTACATCCAAAATCGGCCTTATTCATTGATTCTAATGGCCAAAAAACATACACCCCTGCTCGCAACGACGATTGACTCAATAGCCATAACCCTACCATCCTATCGATTTGGTGTGCAAATGTTGACTCCCAACCAGTACTCTCCACACACGCTATACAAAAATATATCGCCAAATATGCATCCAAAGCGGGAAACAAAATCTGAAAGCTTCCACCACATGCTACGTAGAATTGTCCTGACTTCACCCACTGCTGACCCAGCAACATCCGCATTTCGAAAATTTCTTGTAGAAACCCTTGTTGATCGTGACATTGGAGCACAGGAAACCTGCCATATGCTGCAAAAATTGCTATTGACATTATGTAGCCGACCATTCATTTCTTTAAATGTAAGCCATAAAATTCTTCTGCGCCTTCCGCAAACAAACACCGCCTCCACTACATCCCCACACATCATAGATACATATATCCAGTGCCCTTCTACCCTAGAGGCCACATCGCTAATAGAATTGGCAAGGTCCTGGTCATATGATCCTCATCGCAAAACAATTAAATGGAAACAAAGGCCTACAAAAGAAATTGTTCGGGTCATACCACATTACTCCTCCGTACCATCTACAACAGAACCTTGCTACGCTGACTTTTACAGGGTTGAACTTATGCTATACAAACCTTTTCGCCATATCGTACAAGATATAGGAGATTCTGTTGCAGAATTCATCGCAAATTGGGAAACATTTCGTCCATTCTACAATCCTTGGCATCAACACTGCACAATATCTGATATTGAATCTGTCACAAATCATACCTCAACTATAAATGAAGCCAATGCAATAGACACCATGGAATAAATGAATGGGAATTACTTTCCCAATTACACCCAACAAATGAGCTTCTCATAAATGACCTTGACATGCTTGGTCTTTGTGGCTTTAATGACACCCATAACTGGAATCATACCACTATCCCATTGGATCTACAAAATAATGCAATACAATTCTTTGAGAATAGCCGCTCCATCCACCGCATTCTTCAAACACATCAACATATCCTGGCGACCCTTACTACATTATTTCCAATGCAAAGAAAAGCTCTAAATATTATTTCTAATCATTTTTCTAGGAAGGATTATTTACCCACTCTCAGAATGATAATACAAGGCACTGCTGGTATGGGGAAATCCCTCCTCGTTAATTTCATCAAAGATATGCTCATAGGCCTAGCAAGCCAAGAACCTTCGCCGATCATGCTCCTCACCCCTATAGGGGTTGCTGCCTTCAACATACAAGCATCGACAATCCATTTTGCTTTGCACCTTCCTCTAAAGGATCTTATGCCCTTAGAAGGTAATGCTCTTGCAAAATTCCAAGAAGAACTCAGGCATATAAGATACATACTAATTGATGAAATGAGCTTCATTGGGCCAAAGCTTCTCAGCCATATTGATGAACGTCTTCAGGAAGCATTTCCCCACCAAAGAAACACTCCTTTCGGTGGCTGTTCCATAATATTGGTTGGTGATCTCGGTCAGCTGCCACCTGTCAAAGACATACCTCTATATGCAGGGACAAGCCATGGAAGCGCACTGTGGAACACCTTCAACACAGTCATCACATTAGACACGATATTTCGTCAACAAGGTGACGACATCGCACAGGTTACTTTCAAGAATATTCTCTAGAACATTAGAGATGCAAATCCAACAATCGATGGCTACAACGTACTCATGTTGCGCACAAATTCCTTTTTAACAAAAGAAGAAATATGTTCATTCTAGAATTCCATGCATCTGTTTCCAACAAATGCTCGAACAATGGTCCATAATAAGCAAATGATGAAATCTCTAAACACTCCAATTGCAAGATCCATTTCTGAAGATGACAACACATATTCCAGTATTTCCTCTGAAGACAAGCAACTTGAGCGAATTGTGTTGCTATTCAATGGCGAAAAAGCTATGTTGACTTCCAACCTTTGGGTTTCAGCCAGACTTGTTAATGGTTCCCTCTGAAAAATTGTAACCATCTTTTACAAAGAATCAACTGCACCACCACAAATTCCAGCATTTGTTGTCATAGATTTTCCCAAATACATTGGGCCTCCTTGGGATGAAAGAAACCCCACTCACTTGCCTATTCTAGCAGTAAAAAGAAATGGACGTGCACAAATTCCATTGAAGATGGCTTGGGCTTTAACCATACATAAAACTCAAGGTATGACAGTTCCAAAAGCAACAATTGACATTGGAAAAACAAAACGTCAAGGTCTCACATTCACAGCTCTTTCAAGAGTGCCTTCTCTACAAGATCTTTGGATTAACCCCGCATTCAGTTTCGATCGTTACAGTAAAATGAGGGAAAACAAAAACATTGCTCACATAAAAAACGTGGAAGACATTCTTCATTCAATGCTGCCTCCAGTTAATCTGCTCCAACCCATACTTTGACATCAACAAAAGGTTTCCTCCACTTAGTTACCTCGTTCTATTTCATCGCGTGCTTTTCATATCTTTCAACAACAACCAACTTTAATCAATATTAATAAATGAACAACTATTAGAATGTCTTTGTATTATCTATACATCTCATTCTAACCTTTTCTTTCTTTTGCAACATGCCACATGGACTCAAAAATAGCCTACCTGCACAGTGACAAATAGCTTGTCAAGCAAAAAAAAAAATGCATCTCCAGCTATGCATTAACCTCCAAATGGGGTTCAACCTGATGTTATTCACAATACATCTTCCACTAACAATATATAAATCCCAATAGCAAAGGTATCTTCATTTTCCATTAGTTCCAGCTTAGTTTTAACACAACTCGCCTACAAAGTATTACTGATAAATTTCCGCAGCTGGTTTGCATATTCCTAATTCTAAGAAAACATACATTTTGCAGGTCCATTACTGCTTCTTCATGTCTTCGCTGCCTCCACCATGTTTTCATACAACTTCAAATATGGAATGAAAATCACAATGTTCTTTACGCTATTATATTCCTTCTCAAACCTCTTTTGTTACAATTCACTGTTTGTATTTCCATTTCAAACTTAAAAAATGATTTTTCAAGATCAAATACCATTTCATGGTTTGTGTCCTCACAACTATCTGTGTTTTTCGTTTCAAACTTGAAATACAATATTTGTATTTTCCATTCCACACTTAAAAAAGAATGTTTCAACATCAAATACCATTTTGATATTTTATGTCCTCGCACCTATTTGTGTTTTCCTTTTGAAACTTAAAAAGGGATGTTTCAAGATCAATACCATTTTGATAGTTTATATCCTCACACCCAGTTCATTGTCAATGGGTTTTAACATATTCTATTGACAAAATCAATTGACTTTAATTAATATAATACATGTTTTCGATATATCTTCATACTAATTTAGTTTCCCATTTCAATAATGATTTCTTAAGTAGCCCTTTCCAAATCAATATGGTTGCTCGGTTGTTGTTCGCATAATCATTTATCTTCACCTTTAACTCCATAATTTTTACCAACTACAAACAAAGGTCTCTAAACAGGTTCAATGCATATTTGCAGCTACTTGCATTCCTTTTCAATAGTTTTCAGCATGGCTTCCTCAAATTAAAACTCGGCATCATTGACCTTTGCTTTCAAAAAAAACCCGAATAAGTCTATTCACATTTCAATATTCTTCCACACACTATGCCTTACGACGTTTCCTTTGCATCGTTCACTACAAATGCTAGTTATACCCATCCAGAGGCTGAATCTTTCGGCCTTATTCACTCTAGTGAAGAAAAACTCAGATTATCTCAAGAATGGAAAAAAATTCATGGATAAATATCATTCTTGGATATCCTTTTATGTCTGGAAAACTAAGAAACAGTTTGAGAATGTTTTTATGACTGACACAGTATCATCTTCAACTCAGCACTCTTGGTCCTCTTTAGATGGTAGTAAGATTGAAACCTCATCTACATTTCCCCCATAAGGAATCATCCTTGGAGAAGCCCAAAACTCAGCAAAAGCTATTCCTCTAGTTCTAAAGGATGACAATGCTTTAGGTATTGATGGCAGAATCCAAAAATCCAACGAACAATTGAACTAGACTAATATTGCCATTAAAGGATTGGAAATGAACTCTGTTAAAGCATCTATTGTGAAAAAACAATATGATAGTTTACAGGTTTCATTCAATAGTGCAAATAATTGTTTGAATGATATTCAATTTTCTTCCTCTGTTCTGAAAGGTTATGCAAGAGGGTCCTTAAACAAGCTTGACGAAGTAGAATAAAATGTTATACAAGAAATATGTTCTACTAAAGGACTCATAACAGATTTATCTGAGAAATTTGCGAACATGAGTATATCCAAAGCTGACAAGCCTATTCCTGCTTCATTTTTGCATAAAAGAAATATACATATTCAGAATCCTATCAAGCCAGTGGACAGATTTTCTCATTTATTTCCTAGAGAAGATGTCCAACCTTCTCAGGAAGAGTCTTAAAAAAAAAATTCCATTGCCTCTTTATTCAAAGTACTTGAAAAAGGTTCAGAAACTCAAATATTCCCCATCTATGAACCTCTAGAAAGCAAGTTTACCAGATACTCTGCACCTAATCTTAGTGGAAAAGGAAAACTTCCAGAGACTCATACTTTATGTCTAGACTCTCATCAAGAAGGGAATATTGACATTCTAAGTACAGGTCAGATAAGACAAATGATTGATATGATGTTTATAGAATACAAGCTTATGTCCCTAAGAGGGAAAAATGAAATTGAGTCTTGTAAAACTCTTATCCAATGTTTTACTGGTACTCTCTTAAGATGGTGGGCAACTAAAACATCTCTAGCCTTAATGAAAAAGATGGAAAGTGAACTTTTAAAGGATGAAAGAGGAGATATAATTCATAATGCTCATGGGACACCTCAAAGCAATATGATTGGAGCTGTCACCTCGATGATTCAAGAACACTAGTGTGATTATGACACAAAAATAACAGATAAGCATGAAATGATTTTGACGAACCTTAAGTGCAATAAATTATCTTAGTATGAAGACTTACATAGAGATTGGATGCAATGCATCTATGAGGTAAAGATTCCAAAAACCTCCTCTGGAAACAGGTATATCTAGGGACCCTTCCATCTAGATTTGTAGACCTATTACGTCTACAAGATGCTTTTCAATTGCCCTTTGAATCATATACCTGGGGAGAAATATAATCCATTATTATTAAAACATTGGTTTGTCTGTGCACAAGTTCTAAAGTTAACAAATCTTTAGAAAAACTTTCCAGATTGCCTGGCAGTAATTCAATCTACAACAAATACGACCTAAATATTGAAGATCCTCTTGTCAAAAGAAGGAAATAGAAAAGAAAGGCAAAGAAAGCAAACAAACAATTTAGAAATAAGCCAACCAAGAGGAAAAGAAGAGCCACCTCTGGACACAGAAAGGGATACTGCAAATATATCCCTAAAACACATTACTACAAGGCATCCGACATCCATCTCAATTCTCATAAACAAGATAGCTGGAATAAACTAACCTGTTGGTTATGTGGAAAAATAGGTCACACTTCCAATAAGTGCCCAGTTGGTGAAGAATCCAAAAAAAATAGAGGCAGAAAATCCATGCCAGAAAATAAACAAAATAAAGTTGTTAAAATAGAGACCCCAATGTTGTGTATGAGATGTGGGTCTAGGAATCACAAAACTGATCATTATCTGAATGTTGTGATTCATGAATAGATTCAAGAACAACAACTTGAAGAATCATCCTCTGATTCTTACAATCCATTTTCTTCTGATTCATCAATAGAAGAATTAAATACTCATATGCAGCAGTGTTTTTGTTCTGATTCAGATGATTGTAATTGCAACTATTCTACTGATTCTGATTGCTCTAGTAATACTTCTGAAGAAAAGAATTACCAGAAAGAAAAAATATTAATGGCTCAGACTGCGAATGAACAAGAACTAAACATTTTGTCACAAATTTGTGCCATGGAAGAAGGAGAAATGAAAGACAAGTGCTTGGAAACTTTTTTAAATCAATTTCATTCATCTAACTCCAGCAAAGGATCTGCCAAAAAGTCTCTCTTTATAGATGTCTCATATGAGCGAAACACTAAAGCATTCTAGCATGACCAATTGCCATCTAAAGTTTGTGCACTCACTTTGGGGGAGGTAAGTAGAGAAATCCATAATCTTAAAACATAAATCTCTGCTCTAAAGCATCAAATAGCTCAGTTAGAAAAAGGCAAGTAGCCTTTGACACAAAATATTTCTGCATGCACAAATGCATACACTCTACATTCTGCACTAAAATCTATTGAGTCTCAAGTTGAAATAATTGAAGGAAAAAGAGATCCTACAGTAGGTTTCAGGGAAATGAGGATACTAGCAATTGAATACCAGCAAAATCATGTCTTCATAAACGTCTGCATTAAAGGAGAAATGTTTTCTCTAATAGCTTTGATTGATTTAGGTGTAGATATCAATATTTTCAATACAAAGGTAATTCCAGCCAAATTTTGGGTTGCAGCTACTAGAAAAGTAGTAGGGTTGGGAGATAAAACTCTTAGATATGAAGTACCCAAAGCTGCCATATGTTTTGACCAAATTTGCATAAAGCTAAAGTTTGTAGTAGCAGACATTCCTGTTGATTGTATATTAGGAAATGTCTTTCTTGTAGCTGTGGAACCACATGGTTCAATCAGACTAAAAGGAAATAGAGATGGATATTTTATTACTATACCCACCTTTGATGGAGGTCAAAAATGGATTGAAATGCCATATATTTCAAATCCAAGAGTATCTACATGGTTCAGGTTATGAAAGAACTAGACAAAGCCGAAACAAAGTTGAATGAATTAAAAGATTTGAAATCTACCATCCAAATAGGAGAACAGTGAAAAACTCCCATTGTCAGTAAGAAAGTTTCTGAATTGAAAAGAAGAATTGAAGAAGAATGTTGTTCTGAGGAACCCAATGCTTTCTGGCACAGAAAGCAACATAGTTTTGATCTACCATACAAACAAGGATATGAAGGTAGGCCTTGCAAAAGTAGATCTATACCTATGAGCAAGGAATACAGAGATCTCTGCGAAAAAGAGATCAAACAAATATTGGATAGAAAATTGATAAGAGAATCTGACAGTCCATGGAACTGTTATGGATTATATGTTAATAAAGATATGAATAGATTAGAGGTATCCCAAGATAAGTCATAAATTACAAACCGCTAAACTCTGTTTTAGTTGATAATACCTATCCAATACCTCACAAGGGTGAGTTGCTAAACACAATCGTCGGAGCAAAAATATTTTCAAAGTTTGATCTCAAATCAGGATTCTAGCAAGTGGCTATTGCAGAAAAAGATAAATTTAAAACTACTTTCAGTATTCTTGGAGGAAATTATGAATGGAATGTTACGCCATTCAGTCTGAAACATGCTCCTTCAAAGTTTCAGAAAGTAATGGAATCAATTTTGAAGCCCTATTTTGATTGGTTAATGGTATATATAGATGATATTCTTATATTTTCTAAGAATGTTCATGATCACTTCAAACATGTACAAACCTTCCTACAAGTGGTCAAAAGAAATGGTCTTGTTTTGAGTAGGTCTTGTTTTGAGTAAGAACAATATTGAACTATTCCAAACTTATATCAAGTTCCTCGGTCACACAATCCAGAATGGCCAGATATCTCTCCAGAAACATGCCCTTGAGTTTGCAGAAAAATTTTCCGATGTCATTATAGATAAAACTTAGCTTTAGAGATTTTTGGGATGCCTAAATTATGTTAGAAATTTTTATCAGGATTGTGCAAAGGACATAAATATTTTGAACCAGAGGTTGAGAAAGAATCCTCCATCTTGGAATAGTGCTCATACAAATGCTGTAAAAAATATAAAAGCCAAGATAAAATCTCTTCCAATTCTGTATGTTGCTGATGACAGTTCTCCTAAAATTGTTGAATCAGATGTCAGCGATTCAGGATGGGGAGGAATACTCAAGCAAATAAAGGATGGTGAAGAACAAATAGTCCAATTTGCCTCCAGAACATGGAGCATGACAAAAAGAAATTATTTTGTTATTGAAAGGGAGGTAAAAGCTGCCTGGAATTATATTAACATATTTGAAATCCATTTGGTCAATAAAAAGTTCTTATTAAGATCTGATGCATCTTCTTTAAAGAAGGTCTTAACAAAAGATATCAAAAATCCTGGTGAAGCAAAATTCGCCAGATGGCAAGCCTTATTTGCAAATTTTGACTTTGATGTAGAACACATTAAAGGATCTAAAAATTGTCTACCAAATTTTCTTAGCAAAGAGCATATACAACAACCTGAGCATATAATGGTAATTGTAACAGAATGGGACCCCAGCCAGCAAAAATAAATCCTTAGGTCTATTCCTGAAGATAAGAGTTGGTAGGAATATTGTGACCAATGGAAACCAACCTGACAAATTAGAAACACTAAAGTTCTGGATGCCAAATTCCAAAATCATACAGATATTCTACACCTAGTTCCAGAAATAAAGGTTTATCCCAAAGGAAGCAGATGGATTCATGACATGGTATATTCCAGAAGCATGACAACAACTCATCAAGCAGAAGAAGCACTAAAAATTGACTTCCATGATATCACCATGATATGGTTTGAAGGAAGTGACAGACACAGAGTCTATCACAAATATTTTGTATAAATAGAACAAGAAATCCTGCATGGACCCATATAAAGAATTTTGCCCAGTGGCTAAGAGGAAATCCAAATATTATTTTTCATGACACTATTTATAATTTTGCAGGATATAAAAAAAAATTGGTGGGATTTGTTAAATGTAGATGGGAAAAATGAAACTCACTATACAAAACTGAAGTCTGGTTCAACTTGGATCATGCAACAAAATCAATAGTGTGAATGGCTACAAGACTGGTGGAATGATTATGGCATCAACAAAACAGCCATTGGTCCCGTCTATTATGAATCATATTATCAACAACATTGTAACTGGTGTGAAGAAAATAATATTCCTGAGTGCTTTCATACTCTGTGCAAAAATTTTAATGAACTCCAACTCATGGAAATCCAAATCCTACACCAATATATGGCTAGTCATTATGAATGGTTGGTCATGACTAAGATTAAAAATTAGACTGTATTAAAGAAACCCATGATAGTCAGAAGAATTTATACTAAAGCATGGGATGAACATTTGTATAAAAAATACTGATTTCCCGGTTTTACTATTCTTGAAAATCCATCATGAAATGGTTCTCATGGACTCCATCTAAAAGTATCCACAATGTATATAATACCTAATCACGGGTTTATTGTGATCGGTTTTCTCGAGGACTTTCTGGAAAAAAGTCTCTTTTGTGTAGTCTTTTCAGTTTTCACGTGGACTTTCTGTACAAAAAAATATCCACTATGCTTTGTTTAAATAATGGTCCCCATATGTCTTTTTTGGATTGAGAATCCTTGTGCGGATGTCAACTCGGTGTTACCCGAAAGCAATGATTCCATTCCTTTGTCACATGTCCTACAGGAACGTTTGTCCCCTTTCTTTTACTATAAATAAGAGAGTAAGGCTCATTCATAAGGAGGAGTTTTGAGAGTCTTAGGAGTCTTGGTTGTTTTGGAGTTGAAGGAATCTGATTTATTTCCTGCTCTCCATCTACAAGCTACCAGCCTGATCTGCTTGCATCACGAAATTGAAATTAGTATCTTTAAGTTGGATCTGAGAAGCCTACGTATCAGTGTGCTTGGCACTAATAAGAACCTAAAGTGGCCAGATCTATAGGTATTTGTGTATTTTGTTCAGAGACTTAGTCTGTGAATTAGCCAGGTAGCCTCCAGAAAGCTATCATGTTTATTATGAAGCAAACACTGGTAAATGCCATCACAGTTGATCTCAGGAAAGAACAACAGAGTCTGTATTACAACCTTTTGTAATCTGAAATTTTTATCAATAAAGAGTGAGATTGTTCCGCATATCTTGAGTACTGAAACTCTAAAAATTTCTTAAGTCTGTTGAGTTATTATTTGTGTTATTCAAACTAGAAGTTCGCCAAAGGGTAGAAGGGACACCAAGGCCATAAAAGGTGGAGGAAGCAATAAAGAAAGGCTGTCAGAGTGTGAAATACCCAAGTAGGTTCATGTATGGGTGAATAAGGAAGAAAACTTAGTAAGGCCAGTCAGTGTGTGTTACTGTTGCAAGCTTCAAAATTAATCTCCATGGAAATTAATCTCGGAAACGTGATTTGAGAAGAACAATCTAAATTGGTAGACAACGCCCGTCTCATTACCAAACTCATCAACTTCATTACTCCATTACTCTATGTAGGTGTACGTACGGTTTAAATTTGAGTTTACCTGCTCATACTTCAACGTTTCTCCATTTTAAGAGCTTAGATCAATCAGACTAAAAATGAGAAAAAATGAAAATCCAGTCTTCCTCAATTATTACAAAGAACGAACATTCTATAAATAGAGATTATGCTCTTGGGTATTAGGCACTCACAAAAATTTCAAACAAAAATGCAGGGAATAGAGGATTACAACAAATCATACATTTAGACATGCGTTGTATATGTCTCATTTATCTAGAATGATCATATAAACTTTCGGACTGGACAATCTGAAATCATATTGTTTGGAGAGATACATTTATCCACTGAAACGTTATTTATAAATTTATGTGAGGTTTTTTCAAGTTTTTAAATATCAAAATCGAGTTGTATTGTGATTATATTACGTATTTAGAAAATAATACTAGCACAATCATATTTACCAAAGTAAATATGGTTGATATACGACCATAGGACAACTCATTATTAATAACTATATAAATAATACCAACAGTCATATTATTTTTATATATTATTGTAATGAATACTATATTAATATTATATATAAAATATAAACTCATAATAATATATTAATATTGATTAATTAGACTATCATTATATTATTCAAGAAAAAATAAAAAATAAAAATAATAATTATTATAATAATAATATAAACTTATAAATAATAATAACAATTATATTATATTAATTATTAAATTTTTTTTTTGTAAGCTATGCTGTTACCTTTTCTATTATATACAGCAACAGTAAAACTATACAATTGCCTGTGACCTCACCCTGCCCCGCAGGGAAACCAGGTCTATTGGTCACTCATAAAAACATAGTCTAAGAATGTTCACTTGTCAACTTTGAGAAACAACATATCAAAAAACATAACAATACCCTATCTACATTCTGTCTCTTAATGTCCAGTCTCAGACACATAACAAAACCTGCCATATAGACTGTTTCACTAAAGCTTATTACAAAATTCAAAAACTAACTGGGCAAACATTCAGTCTACCATGATTTCTTGCTTGATTTCCTCCGCACGCTTCCCTTGGTTAATTCCTTCAGCATGCCACAGATTTCCTCTATTTTGTTGTCCCGCTTCAGTATCATGAGTTGTAGATTGGTCATCTCCTTTTTCATATCCGGCAAAGCTTGGGCTATCTCTGTCATCTCAACAGTGACCTGCTCCATTGCTCTGGCTAACAAATGTTGCATCACCCAATACATGTGTAATGCCTGTTTATATAATGTAAGGCGCCCTCTCGTATTCCCAGGATCCGGAAGGAGGGTGTTCCACTCCATTTCTGGATCGGAGGGTTTGCTTAGAACTCTGTTTTCCAGTGCATCTATTATCCTCCTGATATCTCCGTTGGTCCCTATGACATAAGCTCTCTCTGCTTCCTGTGCAACCTGTTCTATGGATCGACGACCCCTCTTTTGCTGGTTCAAGGCCAGAGTCTCCATCTCACAGTGGTCTGCCTGCCACAATCTTCCTCGTCCCTTACGCCTCCTTCCTTTTCCTCTTTTTGACAGTCTACCCCTGTTATTGCTTTTGCTGCTTTGCCCTACTTTGAAGGTATCCCTCGCCCTACATTTCTCCTTCCCTATCTCCATTTCCCTTTCTCCGGAATTTTTAGTTTCCTCCGCTATTTGCTCCTGCTCCCTCCCGGTATTCCTCCTTTCTCCCTCCTTCACCTGCCTTTCCCTCCTTCCTCCTTCTGCCATATCTTTTGTCGACGTTTAAGTTTGTGTCCCGAGTCTCTTTGCCAAACTACTCTGCTCTTCGCCACCTTCCCGGATTTCAAATATCTGTCGTTCTACCTGCTCCAGTTCTTAAATGAATACCGCCACCTGACCCCTGTTGCGGCAGATGATCGCCGTCGATCCTCTCTCCTACCATTTCCATAATTCGATCTGCTCCTCGTCTTGGTATGTGATCTCCTCTGCATGCCGTCACAACTAGCCTAATAATGATAGCCTTGAGGTGTGGCGTGTGCTGGCTAGTACTACATCCCATCGCTGCCTTGAGCTGACTGTATTTCTCCACCTCGATCGGGGTAATTATATTATATTATTATTATAATAATAAAATATATATAATAATAATAATATATCGGATAATAATACAATAATAATTATTTAATATTATTATAATAATATACAAATATAGATTATTAATAATAATAATAAATAATAATTACTATTAATATTATTTTAATATTATAATAATAATATATTATATTCTTATTTTATTATTATTACAATAATAATATAATAATAATAATCAATTACTTTATATTATTTTTAATATTATTATAAAATATATTATGATTCTTTTTTATTAATTATTAATATAATAATAATATAATAATATAAATAATGTTGAATTATATTATTATTATTATATTATTAAATTTAATAATTAAATAATGATAAGTGAATTATTTATATTTTTTAAAAAAACCAGCCATTTATGATAAATTAATAAATATATAAATAATAAATAATGATATTCTTATATGTTATAATATTTATGATTATTAATATTAATATATTATAATAATATATCATAATAATATTAGTAATATTAAATATTAATAATTCGTAATAATAATAATAATAATAATAATAATAATATTATTATTTATATATATAGATTTTAATTAATTCACCATTATTATTTTAGTTTTTTAAATATTTAATTGGAGAGTTTGTATACATTGGGTCTATAATATTAGTCCATTTTGTTTATCATTACCCAAGGGATTACCACTGAAACCCAAGCAATTATGAACCAAAGGGAATAATATTAAACATAAGGGACTAATATTATAAACCCAATGAACTAATATTAGACAACCATGGTCAACCATGGTTGAATGTCACATTGTCACAAGGATTGTCTCACCATGAAAATAAACCATGTTTATTTTAGTCTTTCTAATATTTATATTAGGGTTTACTAATGTTGGGTTTATAATATTAGTCCCTCGGGTTTGATATTAAACCCTATGATTAATATTATAAGCCCTAGATGAACCCTTATATGATAGGAATATGAACCCTTAGATGCATAAACCCAAGGGATTGATAATATAAACCTAAGAAACTAATAACAATAAGGGATTAATACTAAAAACCTAAAAACCAAAAGGATTAATAGTATAACCCAAGGTATATAAAGCTTAAGATAAACAAAAGGGGCTAATATTATAAACCCAAGGAACTAATAAACCCAATGGTTTAATATTATAAACCCAAGCAATTATTGAACCCAACGGATAAATATTAAAAACCTAAGGGATCAAGAAGTGCAAGGGATTGATATTACAAATACAAGAGATTAATAAAGATGGCCATGAGTGATATTATAAACCCAAGTTAATAATAAACCCAAAGGATTAATACTAAAACCCTGAGGGATTATGAACCCAAGGAAATAATATTAAACCTAAGGGACTAATATTATAAACCCAACATTGGTAAACCCTAATATAAATATTAGAAAGACTAAAATAAACATGGTTTATTTTCATGGTGAGACGATCCTTGTCATGATGTGGGATTCAACCATGGTTGACCATGGTTGTCTATGATTGACAATAGTTGATCATGATCGATATTATAAACCTAAGGGAATAATAAACCCAAGGGATTGATATTATAAACCTAAAGAAATAATAAAATTAAAGGATCAATACTAAAATCCCAAGGGATTATGAACCCAAAGAAATAATATTAAATCCATGGGACTAATATTATAAACCCAAATATAAACACTACAAACACTAAAATAAACATGGTTTATTTTGAAGGTGAGACAATTGTTGTCACAATGTGACATTCAAACATGGTTGACCATGGTTTGCTATGATTGACAATGGTTGACCATGATTGATATTCTAAACACAAAGCAATAATAAAATGAAGGGATTAATACTAAAACCCCAAGGGATTATGAACCGAAGGGAATAATATTAAACCCATGGGACTAATATTATAAACCCAAGGAACTAATAAACTCAATGGTTTAATATTATAAACCCAAGGAATTAGTGAACCCAACAAATAAATATTAAAAACCTAAGGGATCAAGAAGCGCAAGGGATTGATATTACAAATACAAGAGATTAATAAAGATGACCATTATTGATATTATAAACCCAAGTTAATAATAAACTAATGGTTGACCATGTTTGGCTATGATTGACAATGGTTCACTACGATTGATATTATAAACCTAAGGGAATAATAACCCCAAGGTATTGATATTATAAACCCAAGGGATTAATACTAAAACCTGAGGGATTATGGATCCAAGGGAATAATATTAAACCCAAGGGACTAATATTATAAACCCAACATTCGTAAACCCAAATATAAATATTACAAAGACTAAAATAAACATGATTTATTTTCATGGTGAGATAATCCTTGTCACAATGTGACATTCAACCACGGTTGACCATGGTTGACCATGATTGATATTATAAACCTAAGTGAATAATAAACCCAAGGGATTGATATTAAAACCCAAATGAATAATAAACCCAAGAGAGTGATACTAAAACCCCAAGGGACTATGAACCCAAGGGAAAAATATCAAACCCAAGGGACTAATATTATAGACCCAACATTCATAAACCCAAATGTAAATATTACAAAGACCAAAATAAACATGATTTATTTTCATGGTGAGACAATACTTGTCAAAATGGGGCATCCAACCATTGGACTAATATGGTAAACCCAAATATAAATATTACAAACACTAAAATAAACATGGTTTATTTTCATGGTGAAACAATTTTTGTCAAAATGCGACCTTCAACCATTGGACTAATATTATAAACCGAACATTGGTATACCCAAATATAAATACTACAAACACTAAATCAAACATGATTTATTTTGATGGTGAGACAATCCTTGTTATAATGCGACATTCAACCATGGTTGACCATGATTGATAATATAAAATTAAGGGAATAATAAACCCAAGGGATTGATATTATAAACCCAAATGAATAATAAACCCAAGGGATTAATACTAAAACCCCAAGGGATTGTGAACCCAAGGGAATAATATTAAATCCAAGGACTAATATTATAAACCTAAGGGAATAATAAACCCAAGGGATTGATATTATAAATCTAAAGGAATAATAAAACTAAGGGATCAATACTAAAACCCCAAGAGATTATGAACCTAAGGAAATAATATTAAGCCCATAGGACTAATATTATAAACACTACAAACACTAAAATAAACACGGTTTATTTTGATGGTGAGACAATCGTTGTCATAATGCGATATTCAAACATGGTTGACCATGGTCTGCTATGATTGACAATGGTTGACAATGATTGATATTTTAGTGGCAAAGCAATAATAAAACGAAGGGATTAATATTAAAACCCCAAGGGATTATGAACCAAAGGGAATAATATTAAACCCAAGGGACTAATATTATAAACTCAACATCCGTAAGCCCAAATATAAATATTACAAAGATTAAAATAAACATGATTTATTTTCATGGTGAGACAATCCTTGTCACAATGTGAAATTCAACCACGATTGACCATGGTTGACAATGATTGATATTATAAACCTAAGGGAATAATAAACCCAAGGGATTGATATTAAAACCCAAATGAATAACAGACCCAAGGGAGTAGTACTAAAACCCCAAGGGACTATGAACCCAAGGGAATAATATTAAACCTAAGGGACTAATATTATAGACCCAACATTTGTAAACCCAAATCTAAATATTACAAAGACCAAAATAAACATTATTTATTTTCATGGTGAGATAATATTTGTCAAAATGGGACATCCAACCATTGGACTAATACGGTAAACCCAAATATAAATATTACAAACGCTAAAATAAACATGGTTTATTTTCATGGTGAGACAAATCATTGTAAACTTTGAAATGGGAGTTGTAAAATCAAAATGGGAACTCTGGCCAAAAAACCCCTTAAAAACATCAAAAACAATGCTAAAAACAAAAAGTGATGATGTTGGAAAAACACCTTTTTTTTCTAGGGTAAATTTAGAACATGTTTTAAAATGGTGGTGAAAACCATTTTTTTGTGCAAAACTTATCAAAAAAACATCCTCAAAACAAAAAGTGTTGACGTTGGAATAACAATTTTTTTTTTTTTCCAAGGGTAATATTTCAACATTTCAAAATAATAGTGTAAAATATTTTATCGTGACCTTGAAAAAATTTAAAATTTCAAAAAAATAATGAAAACATAAAATAAAAT
>APFE031643354.1:5238-34097 GCA_000404065.3 Pinus taeda | reverse complement strand
TGTCTATGCTTTAACCATTCACCTTAAGATGTTTTTACAATATAATTTCCTAAGTCTATTTAATATCTTCATTATCATAAAAACCAACCTATATCCATCTTAACTCCACATCTACACTCTTAGGGGGATGAAATCTATTTATCCCTCTGAGCACTTGGTAGACCCAGCATTAAGATGGATCTAAGATAGAATAATTTCCCCTTTAAATAGTATATGCTCACATGAATACCATGGATCAATACCATGGGTTATCATAAACCTGGAGCTTAAAATTTACTATTAGTAATTTATAAAAATTAATAAACTTAATAGTTGATTTTTATTTTAACCAAGCTAAAATGTTTAACATACATTAAATTACAACATCCATTTTTACTCTTGATGGGATCAAATATTTTTTCACTCTATGCTAGTTTACGTATCACGATATTTGATACCTCTTGGGGGTTAGTAGATCCAGAGTAAAGATGGATCTATTCTGGTTTAATTGCCCCATTTAAATAGGCTACATTCCAAGTGAATACCATGGGTCAATACCATGTGCCATTTTGGTGAATACGATGGGTCAATACCATGTACCATTTTTATTTTTATTAATACTGATATTAGGGTTAATAATGTTTTTTTGCATGGTATTAAAAAAAAAAAATTGTTTACCATAACTCTCGTTTATTTATATTTTTATTCATTTTCCATATCATTCATAAATACAAGGTGACTTATGGAGTAAATATAAAAAAATGTTTTATTTGTTTACCATACCTCTCACTTATTTATATTTTTATTAATTTACCATACCTCTTTCACAAATACGGTATTTGGCCCATAGGATTCACTTAAATAAAACATCTTTCTTGAGCCTTCATAAATAGAATGAGGGTTATGGACTAAATATAAAAAGAGGTTTTACTTATTTACCATGCGTCTAGTTTATTTATATTTTTATTTATTTACCATACCTTTTGAGTAAGTATAAAAAGACGTTTTATTTATTTACCATACCTCCACTTTACTTATATTTTTATTTGTTTACACCCTTGCATGTATATAATGTGATTTATGGAGTAAATATAAAAAATGTTTTATTTATTTACCATACCTCTCATTTATTTATATTTTTATTAATTTACCATACTTCTTTTATAAATATGGTATTTGTCCCATAGGATTCACTTAAATAAAACCTATTTTTGAAAATTAGGGGGAATGGAAGGTTGTAACTCATAATTTCATAGGCTAAATTTACCTTTTTTACCCTCTCCCTTAAAATAAGGTGGGCTATTTGAGGCGATTTGTAAAAATGTACTATGATACAAAATATTCGCCCACTAAAAATTTAAAACCCCTTAATTCCCCGGCAAACATTCGCCCCTAAAATTTTCCATGTAAATCAACCTCCTAAAGAAGCTCACTCTCCTCCTTTCTGATGTATCAGACCCTCCTTTGAGGATCCTTTGCAAAAATATTTGTTGTATCTGATTTCTTGAGTAGTTATTATGTCCAAGTACAGATTTTAATATAAAATAGCTCATTTTTGTTAATAATAATAATAATGATGGCAATTAACATTCATTGAAATTTAATATGGTGTATCATATCTTAAAAAGGGAAGAGATTACTCGAAATTCTTAAAGCATTAAGAAAAACATTCTAAAATCACCATAATTTTATTAAATTAAGAAATGGAAAAGGTTAATAATATGACAAATATTTTAAAATTCAAATTTAAACTAATTACGAATAAACATTTTTTTTTATAAAAATTATATAATTGTATTTATAACATATAAAATAACAATCAATAATTTTAGATACCATTAGATCACAATGAATTTTTTAATAAAAATTAAATAAATGTAATTTATACCTCATAAAAACAATCAATTATTTTAGATAAACCATATAGAACACATGAATTTTTTTTTATAAAATTATATAAATGTAATTATAACATCATAAAATCAAACAATATTTAGATAACGCAATAGAATTACAATGAAATCACAATACATCCTGGAACAATTTAACAAAGCCTTTACTTCAAAACAGGAACTCGACCAATTGAGCCCCCTCTATACATAATATTAGATAGTGACCAAATATTATCAATGAATTATAAAATTAAGTTTTATAATTAACAAATTTTAATATTATGTATAATATTAAATAATAATCATATATAATAATGATAATTCTGATTTTTTACTAAAAAAATAAGTTTTATAATAACAAATTTTTTTAATATATGTATAATATTTATAATAAAAAAATGGATTATAAAATAAAGTTTATATTAATATTTTTAATATATTTAAATGGTTTTTTATCATCTTATTATTATTTTTCACATAGTGATAAAACCTATTATAACTCAATTGGGAAACCAACAAATAGGAAAGCTTTATGAGAATATTCTTCGGCGTGAATCACATTGGGATGCTTTTGTCAACGCGTTTCGGAACAACGAGTGTGGTTCATCATTAGGACAAGTTGAAGAACCAGATATAGCTACAAGTTAAATAGAAGAGCAACGAGTGTGGTTCATCATTAGGACAAGTTGAAGAACCAGATATAGCTACAAGTTAAATAGAAGAGCAGATCATCCACCAACAACTATATTGGGCTAGGCAACTAGACTTTCTAACAGCTATATTTGATTGGGAAACAGGACTACGGGATAGGGATGGGAGAAATAAGATTATATATTAATATGAATTAATTAATTACCAAAAAGATTTTAATTAAATAATTAATATAAGTTAGTTTCATAACTATTACCATATGTAAATGAAGTAATGTACTTAATTAATATGAAAAGGTTTATATCACAACTATATAATTAAATATTTAATATTAATATAAAGTTAACAAAATTGTGTAATTAAACAATTAATTCTCAAATATGAAATAAAAGAGGCTAATATTATTTAATTAAATAGTTAATTGCGAGTTAGTTATGTTATAGTTAATATCATAACCTATTAATAAAAACTAAATATCATATGGAAGTTTTTTAATAAATATTTAGTTAAATAATTGTGTATCTAAGTATGTATTTAATTAATATCAATCCAAAGGGTTAATATAATTAAATAATATACGAATTAATAGTTTGTATAACCTATTAATAGGAACTATTAAATTAAGTGTAAACTTGAACCATTAAGTCATAAACTAAAACTATCTACTATCGGTAATTGTTATTGGCCATTGCACGTTGACTCGTCATCCTTATTCAAGGAAAATTATACCACCTACAAGTACTTGTTGGTGGTCCGTAGGGTGCAAGCTTTCACTCTTGCCACATATATCTAAATCTTAGACCAGTAACATGTAAGAAAAACCAACACTTAGCCAAGCAAAAACAATTTTAGAGATCATATTATGAATATTTAAAAACATATTTATAATATTAAATAAATAAATTTAATAATAAGATTTGATATATATAATATATACTTAAATATAAATAAAATAATATTTTTTCCAATGGAGTAGTTTAGTTAACTACCATCTTAATTTGAAGTTTTATGTAAAATAAATAGTTAGAAATTCACATCCTTTTAAACAACCTTGTAAACTAAGTCTTCATTATGGGTTGTACTAATAAACAACAATAGTATGATAAAAGTCAATTCCTCTCCGTGGGAGTAGTTTAGTTAACTGTAATCTTAATTTGAAGTTTAGTTAAATGTAATCTTAATTTGAAATAGTATGATCCATTCCTCTCCATGGGAGTAGTTTAGTTAACTGTAATTTTAATTTGAAGTTTAGTTAACTGTAATTTTATTTTGAAATTTTTAAAATAAATAGTTAGAAATTCAAAGCCTTTTAAGCAACCTTGTAAACTAACCCTTCATTATGTGTGGTCCTAATAAACAAAAATAGAATGATAAAAGTGCATTCTTCTCTATCATTATGATAATAAAACAAAAAAACCACCATCAAACCTCGCCATGTTAATGATTAATATAGTAAAACATAATACTTTTCTGTATAATTCAAGAAAGTAGCAGAAGAAAGATCTATATAAATATAACTTACTTTTTATAAAAAGAAAGCAAATTATTTTTTCTTTCACCAAAAAAAATTGATTAAAATAAATCAACATTAAAATTTACCTGACAAAAAAACATCAAAATGATTATAAATAAAATACCATTAGAAGAACAATCCTTGCAAATTACGCGTAATGTATTTTCCTTTCGCAATCCTTATAAGGTAAATTGGTTCCATTGGATAGGGTTTTCACCTGTCCTTACTCTTAGAGTGATCTTTAAATCACAATAATAGAGAAAATGAGATCCGCGATATTTTTGGTCGGGATATTTGTGTTTACATAGGAGCAAAAGATTTTAAGATGGCGGTATTTTATTGAATATTTAATTTGGTGTTTTAGTGAAGAATTTCTTGTAATTCTAGTGAAAGATAAATAATAAAAACATGTAATTTATAAATAAAATATTTTAATATCTATTTTAAGTGAGCAAAATAATTTTATATCAATTT
Source organism: Pinus taeda (assembly GCA_000404065.3). Lineage (NCBI taxonomy): Eukaryota > Viridiplantae > Streptophyta > Pinopsida > Pinales > Pinaceae > Pinus > Pinus taeda. Next base: position 29,588 of record APFE031643354.1, on the reverse strand, counting down.
GTACATCGAGAGAATAATTTTATATTCTTTATATAAAGAGTGATGTATAAATAATTCTAATTTCACTGTAAGGGAGGGGTGGTAAGAGGGGGTGGGTTACTCAAAGACCCTAAGGAGAACAAAGTGTTCAGGTACTCATGTGGCCTTGGTCATATGACAAATAATCAAGCAAAGATATATAGTCTCTACTAGGGACTTTTGTTAGCCAAAGAACATCAAGTGGACACACTTACGATTATTGGAGATTCTCTCTGAATCTTGCATTAACTCGTCAAAGGCTCCCTCCCAAAGGAGAAATCTATAGAATATTTCATCCAAAGAATATTTCCATGTCCTATGAGACTTTAACAGAGAAGCCGGTAAGTATGCTAATGAGGGGTGTGAATTAAAGATAGGTGAATTAAATATTAATGGTGAAATTAGGCCTACTATAATCACCTAATGGTGAATGGAGTGTGTTAAAAAAATAGTTAAATTGGTTGATGCAAGAAAATATAAAAATGGAAACTTGGGGGCCGAAGTGATTTCGTGGAAACCTCAAGGAAACACATGCATGCAGACAAACTGTCATGAAACATTTCATAATCAATTAGTAGCGGTATATATTATAAGTTGTGTGTTTTGTTGGGGCAGTTTTGAAGGTATTCGCCTACAAAACCCCTCTTTTTGTTGCTAAGATATATTCTCCTCATCAAAACCATGTATTCCTATCAGAAAGGAGAAAAACATTGGAAATTTTTTAAGAAATAGCTTTGTAATGTTGAATGAATTTGTTGTGAACCAAGTGTAAAATTATATAATACAAATACTCTTTCCAGTATAAAAAAAAAAAAAAAAAAAAAAAAGGAGTTGTTTAATTCCTTATGTGCTCAATATATAGTTGAAACATGGCATTGAAAAAATATATTTCATTTTGACCATAAATGAAGTATTTCAATGCCCATGTGTGCTTTCTCATAAGATGTCACAAGTTCAAATCTAAAGGGTGTTAGAGTATACATGCCTCTCTAGACTTTAGCAATGAAATCGTTAAGTGAAGGTGTGTCCCTTGTCCCACAAAGAAGGGAATCTCATACATCAATTTGGTGTGTAGTTTGGTCATGGCCTAAAAATGATATGTATATGTATATGTATGTGTATGTGTATGTGTATGTGTATGTGTGTATACATGCATGCATACATACATACATACATACATACATACATACATACAATAATATATATTATATATGTATATAATATATAGAGAGAAGAGAGAGAGTATGTTTGTAATAATTGGAAAACGTGATTACATGTTTGTCCAAGATCCATCCACTATAGAAATCAAATTATCATCGAAATATCAAAATCTTATGTGGAGATACCTGAACAAGCCATAAACGCATCAGTATAATAGTGTCCAAAAAACTATGAAGATAGACTAACAAATCTATAATCACAGTAGTAGGACTACCACCAAAGGCTGATAACATATAAATAGCCAGATTAGAAGCAAATATTGTTAAGTAAAGAGCCTTATTAATATCTCAATATGAGGTAGAAACCTCAGTTGGATTAGTTGGGGTCCTATTGATGGTGTTGGTTACCGCCAACATACAGGGGATATCCCCGATATGAGGTCCCAATTAGACATCAGATTGTTTGGTGTAGGAGTCCCATCTAGAATATGGCTCGATTGTTGTTTATTTAAAGATATGCCTTGGCTTAAGTCATTAACACGAGAGAGAAGTGCACATGTGCTTTTGAATGAGAAAGTGAGTGTGCCTTGTGAATGTTTATTACAGATGTATCAAGGTTCTTTTACTACATAGGGGAAATAAAGTGAACCTCTAAGAGAGAAGTATTAGTACTACCCTAATGGAGACACATGTGAATGAGAAAGGCTTGTGTAACATCAAGTGAAATAGCTCACATAGATGCGATAATCATTACAATCATTACAACACATTTCCAATAAGTTAAGCACCAAATTCATCAAAATACTTCAATTACCTCAGTACATGTGAAAATGAACATGAGTCGCAAACATTCAAAGAGTAGTCTTAAAACATCCACAATCCATTTATGAAAAGGTGCTAGGAAAAAGGCTTCAAGTATTAAGCAAAAGTTCCAAGATACATAAGTACAATGAACATCACTAGCTCCAATAGTGGAGCATTAGAGCCACTACTTGCTCCCCGAAAGTACTAACTCTAACTCTTTAATTCCTAGTGGGAGAAGCCAAGGTTAAAATTACACATGAGTAATGAGTATCATTTTATAGATTGAGGCATGACCTTTAACATCCCCATGACTCTTTATTTTCCAACTCCTAATGACCTTTGGACTTCCAAATGACTTTTGGAATTACATATGACTCTTGGTATTACATGTCTTTTGGACTTGCATGACTCTTTTGTCCATACATGACTCTTGTCTTCCACTTATTTGTCTTTACAATGATTACATCATTACATCATAACTTCCACATCATCATGTGATGAAGACGTGACATGTCACTATCCATGATGATTGGAACTAACAGTGATTGATGACATGGACTTATGATGGGACCAGCCCTTTACTTAAGGATTAACGCTAATTAACAATGATTAACAACAATTGGATCAAAGTAATTATGATTCGTTGGTAATCAAATGGTTAGCGCAGATATTTGTTTGTCTGTATTGATGACTGTATTTATTGTTGGTACGTTGGTAGGTGAGAGGACAGTTGTCCTTGTCTCAGTTCTCCTTCCTGCTCTTTGGCTAAACCCTAACCTTTGCTTCTCTTGGCTCGTGGTGAGAGTTCTTTCCGCCGGCTTTCTTGTGACTATAACGAGCTTGAAACTGATACTCCACCCACACCTAGCTATGGATTACTCCATTGGGAAATTGGATAAATTTGCTCAATCTTCTTCTTCGACTATCTGGTTAGTTTGGCTCAGTTACTATGTTGTTGGCTTCATCAATTTCATGAGAGGGTTTACTCTGTTTCTCTGTGGTTTTGTACTCTTCTTCATGGTCACTGTTTTTCCTTACCGTTACCTTAGCTCACTTTGCTTGGGTTCTCTAGTGATGTTTTCTAGCTTTGTGTGACTATTTCTCTCGTTAATCCGTTGGAAATTTGCTATGGACGCAAGGCATGGCCACTATGGACCCTTTCCTCAGCATCGTTCAGCTCTGGCAAGGTAATTCCTTCCTTCCCTAGTGTAATTTGTTTCCTCAATTTTACTTAAACTCTAATAGCAGCTACTCCTCATGAGCAGGCTTCCTTTTTATGGCTGTGACCCAAGGGCAAGTTCTTTTCTCCGGCACCATCTATCACTCTAGCAAGTCTGTTATGGAATGTTTCCACTACTCATCGTTTGGTACCATGAATTATGGAATGCCAATGTTAATGCACCTCTGTTGTCCTTCTTGCGGATTAGAGTTGCTCCTAGTTGGACCACTATTCAGATTTCAACCAAATAAAATCGGAAGGGTCGCTCCCTGTTGTAGTCTTTTTGTTTATAGGTTTACTTCTTCGGTTTCCTTCCTCTGGCGTAAACTACTGTTAGGCTAGGAACAAAGGGTCTTGGCACCTTCCGTCTGTTATTTATGTTAAGTGACCTTCGGGTTCCAGTTGTGTATAATCTTGTTTTCTTTGTTAGCGTTGTAATTGTTCAGGGTTTCTAAACCTAACCTCGCTATCTATTTTTTCCCTGAAGAGGGTTTTGTTCGGCCTTACAGTTATGGGTCTCAAGCACTTTACATTTATATTTTTTTTATGCCAGTAGTAGCATTAGATTGTCTATAAAAATGAAAGAAAAGGAAGAAATTTCGAAGGTTCAAAATTACCTTTCTCGTGAATGCATTTTACAGTGATTATATTTGTTTGTTAGCTTATGTGGTTGTTGTTTGCTCTCGTGCTTCTGGGTTTTACGTTGTTTCTGGAATCGCCTATTCGGCCTCTCGTTAGTCTTATGTCTCTTATTTGTCGTTCAAAATCTGAAATTGTGTCTCTACTTGTCTGGAAGGATTTCTGGTAAATAGAGAAACATACAGCTTGTCTATTTTTTACAGATAGTAGTTAGGGGAAAGAGAAAGAAATAAAAACACAAACTTTTAATAACAGATGGATTCAAACGCTCTGGTTTTGAAAATTGTTTTTCTCTATATTACTTTTCCTGTGTTGGTATCTCGAACCTTTTTCAAAATGTGTTACATTTGCTTTTGTATTGTTGTGATACAGTTACCCAAACTATTCACAATTAGTCTTCAGTTATTTCTACAGTTACATGGTTGGTAAACACATTGGCCTTTTCAAGTTTTCTTGCTCTATAAGATATACAATATGTAATTTTTTAAATAAAAAAACAATTGTAAGACAGATGAATAAAAGACAAAATAGTGTGGCGGTAACGACCCTAATCCAGTTGTACTGTTCCTAAATATCACTTAACTAATAATGAAATAAAAGACAAGCCCCTAAATATTGTTTTAATCAACAAACATAAATGAACCAAACGATAATGAACCTGTTCTCCTGGGCTGAGACCAAACACCCGGCCAAAGTACTCTCAGCTAGATGCTCTTGCATCAGGCTCCTGACGTAAGAAAAATTCATGGATCTGGTCCATAAGCTCCTCAACTGAATAGCCTGCCTACTGTATTTTTCTAGTGTCAAGCCACGAACTATCTTCTATGGGACGGTTCTTCCACTTGACCAGGTACTGTAGGTATTCCTTCCACCAAGTTCCCCTGGGCACCCGAGTGTCAAGGATCCTCTCGATCTCAAGGGGTTGAGCTGAAGGCATTTGTCTCATCCAATTCTCGCTCTCTTCTTGTGTGTCCTGTGTAGGTTGTGCAGTGTTGTCGTCTTTAGGACTGGCAGTATATGGAAACAAGTCTGCCACGTTGAAGATGGGTGAGATGCCTATCCCTGGTGGTAGTTGTAATTCATAAGCATTGGCTGAAAATTTTCGGAGAATTTTGCAAGGGCCAATCTTTTCATATTTCAGTTTTTGTATGCACCCCTAGGAAAACGTTCCTTGCGCAAATGCACGAGGACTTCATCCCCCGCATTAAACTGTACCTCTCACCGTTTAAAATCTGCTCGCTGTTTATATTTTTCACTGTTGTCGTGTAACTTCATCTTTACCTGCTCATGTAGGTCATTCATTGCTTTGGCAAAATCTTCCCCATCATCACTCCATCTTTCCTGTTGTCTTAGATCTCGTAACTCATGCACTCCACGAGGATGCATGCCATATAAGATTTGAAAAGGACTGTATCATGTGTTGTGATTTGGTGAGTCATTGTAAGCAAACTCTCCCTGGGCAAGTACATGATCCCACATCCTTGAATTTTCTCTGATCAAACTTCGTAGCAGGTTTACCAAGCTCCTGTTTACCACCTATGTTTGCCACTTAGTCTGCGGGTGATAAGCAGAGCTTAAACTTAATTGTGTGTCCATCTTCCTCCACAAGGTGTGCCAAAAGTGCCCTGTAAATTTCACATCCCTGTCAGAAACAATGGACTTAGGTAGGCCATGTAGCCTAACTATCTCTGTGAAAAATAAGTGGCCCAAGTGAGTGGCATTGCTGGTTTTTTTACAAGGAATGAAATGTGCCATTTTTTAGAACCAGTCCACTACCACCATCACAGAATCATAACCTCATTGCATTCTTGGTAGACCCAAGACAAAGCCCAAGCTGACTAAGTCCCACGGTCTACTCGAAATTGGCAATGGTGTGTAAAGTCTCGTATTCTGACTGTGTCCTTTCACCAACTGACACACTTTGTATCTAGTTACAAATCTCTATACATCCCTTCACATCCTTGGCTAGTAATAAAAATGGTTGAGCTGATCTAAGGTCTTATCAATGTTGAAATGTCTAGCTAGACCTCTGTTGTGCTTTTCCTTGATGATGTTCTCCCGCATCGAACAATAGGGAATGCATAGTTGTCCCCCTTTACACAATTGCTTCTCTTGTAAATTATAGTCTAGCCACGGACTATTGTTCCTCAAAAAAGGATTTTGGCAGGCTTCATAAGCCTCCTTGAAATCTGCATCTGTCTAATACAAGTCTATCAAATGTTCGAATCCCAACACTTGTACCGTACTCTCTTGTAAGAGAAAAGCTCTTCTACTCAATGCATCTGCTACCTTATTGTCCTGTCCACTGATGTGCTTCAAGACAAACGTGAAACCCTGCAAGTACTCAACCCACTTTGCATGTTTGTGGTTCAACTTATGTTGTTGCATCACGTATTGTAATGCAGAATTATCAAAAAAAAAAACAAATTCATTTCCCAGCAAATAGTGTCTCCAATGCTTCAATGCTTGGACAATACATTAAAATTCCTTGTCGTAAGATGAGTACTTCTGCTTGCTTTCGTTCAGTTTTTTGCTGAAGTAAGCAACAGGTTTGTCTTCCTGGCTAAGTACGGCCCCAATGGTTGTACCACTGGCAGCACAACAAACCTAGAAAAGCTTGTTAAAATCTGGCAATCTCAGGATTGGTCTTTCTATAATCTTCTTCTTCAGTAACTAAAAGCTTTTCTCTACTGCCTCAGTCCAATGGAAAGGTTGACTTGCCTTTTTTATAGTATCCAGCATAGGTGCATAGATCTCGCTGAAATTCATTATAAATTTGTGATAAAAACTTGTCAACCCATGAAAACTACGTACCTTAAACAAACTTTTTGGGGATGACCAGTTAATGATTGCTGCAATATTCTTTGGGTCCATCTTCAACTCATTCTCTGCAATCACAAAACCCTAATACACTAATTCTTTCTGAAGAAAAGAACATTTTTTCAGATTTATTAGCAACTTGTTTTGCTGCAACTTCTCCAGCGCACTTCGAACATGTCGAAAATGTTCTTCTCTAGTCTTACTAAAAATCAGTATATTATCCAGATATACAATCACGAACTTTCCAATGAACTCTTTTAACATCTCGTTCATTAAGTGCATAAAAGTACTAGGGGCCTTACTTAACCCAAATGGCATTACCATCCATTCATATAGTCCTTCATTGGTCTTGAAGGTTGTCTTCCATTCATCCCCTTCCCTGATTCGAATCTGGTGGTAACCACTCTTCAGATCAATTTTCAAGAAATATGCTGCCCTGCTCAAACATTCCATCATGTCATCCATACGTTGTAATGGAAACCTATACCTAATGGTGATCTTGTTGATGGCTCTTAAATCTATGCACATCCGTCATTCTCCTCCTTTATTAGGAGCTAAAACTGTTGGAACTGCACAGGGACTTAGACTTTCCCTTATCAACCCCTTATCCAGCAATTCTTGTACATGTTTTCTAATCTCCTCGTTATATTTAGGACTCATTCAGTACGTTGCCTTATTTGGAAAACTAGCTCCAGGTATAAAGTCAATGTGATGACTAATACTTCTCTTAGGAGGCAATTTATCTGGTAAATCGTCCACTACAATGTTGCTGAATTCCTGCAGCATTTTCTGAATTTTTGTAGGTAAATCAGACATTTATGTGTGCAACAGCACTATTTTTGGTCTTCCCACAATAGCATAGTTCACTTCACTATCTTCAATCTGCTTCAAAAATTGTTTTCCACCTATTAGTAACACTTTTGTTCTGCTTGTTTCTGCTGCTTCCTCCGCCTTGATGGGCACAAGTGTGTGCTTAATCCCATCCTTAACAAACTTGTAACAGTTTGTCTTTCCGTCGTGAACTACCTTTCGGTCATACTGCCATGACCTTCCTAGTAGTATATGACATACGTCCATTGGCATAATATCACAAACAACCTTGTCCTTATACCTGCCAATATGGAACTCAACTTCACATTGTTCGTCAACCAACAGCTGATGGCCTTTCTGCAACCATGATACCTTGTAGGGAGTGGGATGCTTCAACCACTTCAAACCCAATTTATCTACCATCTCTATGGCAACAAGATTATATGTACTCCCACTGTTGATAATAAACTTGCAGCATTTTCCATGCAACTTACAAACTGTCCAGAACAATGCCTTCCTTTGAGTTTGTTCAGCTATCTCCTTTGCTGGTTTCAACAGTACTTTATTCAGTACTAAGGGTTCCCCTGTTTCCTGAACATTTTTGGCTTCCTGGAGTGGTGTCTCTATTTCCTCTGGCTGTGCAACATACGCTCCTCTTTGACCAGCTTGTTCCAGTTCAGGACACTCAAAAGACCTATGCCCCCACTTGTGGCACCTGTAGCACTGATATGCGGCTCCTCTGCCCTTGCCATTTCCCCTTCCTCACTGATATGGCCTTCCTCCTCTAGTTTTGTCTCATTTTTCCGTTGTTCCTAAAGTTTTCGAACTGCTGCCTTCTTCACTATTGTTGGTAGTTCATCCTCTGCTATAGGATTGTCCTCATCCTCTGCCGGTTCCCTGTCCTCTCCTAGCATTTTGTTTTCTTGTGATCTTCTCCTATGCCTTCATGGCACTCTGGTAAGCTTCCTCTATGTTCTTTGGGGATAGAATGCTTATTTAATCCAATATTTCCAATCTCAGACCATTTACATACCTTGTTGTTTTTTCTAGAGTATCCTCCGTATAACCAGCTCTTAAATTTACCTCGTAAAATTCTTCAGTATATTCTTTCACTGTCATCCCTTTTTGCTTCAAATTCTACACTTGTCGATGCAGAGCAATCTAGTAATCTCTGGGAAAAAATCTACCTTTCATCTTGGCCACCATTCTTGGCCATTTCTTTATTGGCAACTTATTCATCCTTCTTCTCTCTACTTGAACATTGTCCCACCACAAGGCCGCGTGTCCTTTCAGCTTGGTTGTATTGAACTTAACTCTCTAATCTTTGTTGACCTCTTCACATTCAAAATATTTATCCAACTCGCTAACCCAATCCAACAGAACTTCTGTGGACAAGCTGCCATCGTAATTTGGAATTTCTGGCTTAGGCTTGCTGCTAGCCAATAGGACTGACCTCAACAATCTAATTTCAGGTCCTTCCTCATCTGATCCATCTGTCACAACTATAGCTTCTTCTTTGCTGTCATCTCCTATCTCCAGATACCTTCTCCTTCCTGCTTCAACTATGTCCAAACGGGCAGTAAGGATCCTAATCTCCTCTCGCAATCCTTCCTCTGCTACTCTCCAAGCACCTCTTCCATGACCTCGTCTTCCAACTTCCATTTCTCAGGAAAACTCCAAATCTTGCTCTAATACCACAATATGATGGGACTAGCCTTTTACTTAAGGATTAATGCTAATTAACAATGATTAATACAAAGATTGGATCAAAGTAATTATGATTTGCTGGTAATAAAATGGTTAGCGCAAATATTGTTTTTGTTTGTATTGATTACTGTATTTATTGTTGGTACGCTGGTAGGTGAGAGGACAACTATCATTGTCTCAATTCTCCTTTCTGCTCTTTGGCTAAGCCCTAACCCTTGCTTCACTTCACTCCTGCATTTTCATTTCTCTAGGCTCGTGGTGAGAGCTCTTTCTACCGGTTTGCTTGTGACTGTAACAAGCTTGAAACTGATACTCACCCACACCTGGCTATGGATTACTCCGTTGGGTTGTTGGATAACTCTGCTCAATCTTCTTCTTCGGCTATCTGGTTAGTTTGGCTCAGTTACTATGATGTTGGCTTCATCGATTTCATGAGAGGGTTTACTCTGTTTCTCTGTGGTTTTGTACTCTTCTTCGTGGTCACTGTTTTTCCTTACCGTTACCTTAACTCACTTTGCTTAGGTTCTCCAGTGATGTTTTCTAGCTCTTTGTTACTATTTCTTTGGTTAATCTGTTGGAAATTTGCTATGTATGTAGGGTGTGGCCACTATGGACCCTTTCCTCAATGTCATTCGGCTCTGGTAAGGTAATTCCTTCCTTCCTTGTTGTAATTGGTTTCCTCAACTTTACTTAAATTCTAATAGTAGCTACTCCTCATGAGCAGGCTTCCTTTTTGTGGCTGCGACCCAAGGGCAAGTTCATTTTTCTGGCACCATCTATCACTCTGGTAAGTCTATTATGGAATGTTTCCACTGCTTGTCATTTGGTACCATGGATTTTGGAATGCCAATGTTAATGCACCTTTGTTGTCCTTCTTGTAGATTGGAGTTGCTCTTGGTTGGACCACTATTCGGATTTCAACCAAATGAAATCGTAGGGTCACTCCCTATTGCAGTATTTCTATTTATAGGTTTACTTCTTCGATTTCCTTCCTCTAGCATAGACTACTGTTAGGTTAGGAATAGAGGGTCTTGGCACCTTCCATCTGTTATTTATGTTAAGTGACCTTCGGGTTCCAGTTGTGTATAATCTTGCTTTCTTCGTTAGCTCTGTAACTATTCAGGGTTTCTAACCCTAACCTCGCTATCTATTGCTTCCCTGAAGAGGGTTTTGTTTGGCCTTACGGTTATGGGTCTCAAGCACTTTACATTGATATTTTTTGTATGCCATTAGTCGCGTTAGACTATCTATAAAAACGAAAGAAAAAGAAGAAATTTCGAAGGCTCAAAATTACCTTTCTCGTGAATGCATTTTACAGTGATTATATTTGTTTGTTAACTTTTGTGGTTGTTTATTACTCTCGTGCTTTTGGGTTTTAAGCTGTTGCTGGAATCACCTGTTTGGCCTCTCGTTAATGTTATGTCTCTTGTTTTTCATTCAAACTCTGAAATCGTGTCTCTTCTTGTCTGGAAGGATTTCTGGTAAATAGAGAAACATACAACTTGTCTATTTGTTACAAATAGTAGTTAGGGGAAAAGAGAAAGAAATAAAAACATAGACTTTTAATAAAAAATGGATTCAAACGCTCTGGTTTTGAAAAAAAAAAGTTCTCTGTACTACTTTTCCTGTGATGGTATCTTGAACCTTTTTCAAAATGTGTTACATTTTCTTTTGTATTGTTCTGATACAGTTACCCAAACTGTTCACAGTTAGCCTTCAGTTATTTCTATAATTACATGGTTGGTAAACACTTTGGCCTTTTCGGGTTTTCTTACTCTGTAAAATATACAATATGTATTTTTTTTAAATAAAAAGACAGTTGTAAGATAGATGAACAAAAGATAAAATAGTGTGGCGGTAACGACCCTAATCTAACTGTATTGTTCCTAAATATCACTTAACTAATAATGAAATAAAAGACAAGCTCATAAATATTGTTTTGATCAACAAACATAAATGAACCAAACGATAATGAACCTATTCTCCTTAGCTGAGACCAAACACCCAACCATGGTACCCTCAGCTAGATGCTCCTGCATCAACTTCCTTCAATTGTGACATGGTTTCCACTCATGTCTTTGTTTTTCATGCAGCTTTTGATCATTGATGTCTTCACCCTCCAAAGGTTCTTTGATCTAATGGAGTCTTTAGGGTTCTTTGATCATCAATATTTCAATGTGTTCTTTGTTCTTCAATGCTTCTTTTGTTTTCCTTCTTTGCCCGATCTTATTCATGTGTGCTTTCTATGTTGTTCCAAGAATACTTGTATCTGCAATCACTCATGGCAAGCAACCATCAACCTAAAATATCTTATTCTAATATGTTTCAATCAAATTTTATGTTCATTCCTTAATAGTGCACCTGAAAGGAACAAGGAGAGATTTTGGGCACAAAGGCACACTTCAAAAGGTTGAAGGGTTGAAGGGAAGAGATTTCAGGGCTTTGACAAGCGCTCATGTGCTCAATAGAAAGAGGAAATAAAGGTAGGGTGCATGTTGCAAGTCTGAAGGATGAAGGAGAAGGCTTTGGGCTTCCCAAGTGCGTTGCACACTCAAGGGAGAGAAGGAGGGTGCAGGGCACACTCCTTAAAGCTAAAGGATGGAACTTCATGTCTTGGGGGTGCGCTCATGTGCTCAAGAGACCAAGGAGGGTGCATGGTAGAAGTCCAAAGGCTAAAGGATGTAGCTTCATGTCTTTGGAGTGTGCTCATGTGTTCAAAGGGTAAAGAGGGAACATGGCACATTGTGGAAGGCTAAAGGGTGGATCTTAAGGCGTTTAGGGTGTGCTCATGTGCTCAAGGAGGGATCATTTTTTCGAGTTCAAGGAGTGCACTTAAAGGAAGATTTGGTTTCAGAAGGGAACATTTTTTAATAAGGAAGGGGAAAGGGTTTAAGAAGTGCACTATGCACTCTTGGAGGGCATAGGGTGCACTTCTGAACAATGAATGATTCTTGGTCGAGGGTTAAGAGTGCATTCATATGCTTCTTGCCTTAATGGATTCACTTTGCAACCAAAATTTGTTTAACTCTGGAATATAGAGCAATGGGCGAACATGATGAGTTCAAACATAAAACGATGTGTGACACATATCAAATTATCAAGAAAACTTGGACAAGCTTGAACAACGATAATTATGCATCAAAATGTCACTTTACATACATTCCCCAAGTACAACGTATGAAGTGTGTGTGATTGCAACCAAAAAGTGTCATTTTACAACAACAATGATATTACGACCATGAAATACACCAAAGGTGTTCTAATAAATGATACAACACTTGAGAACACTCAAGAATAATTGAAACATATAGAATGACATGAAATGACACTTGACGACAACAGTGACACTAGATACGACAGTAAAGATACTCCAAAATCTGAATGTAGTGAATTTTTGGAGGGTGTTGTAGCAACGATAACACTTGGCGTCACACTAGGCGAGCTTCAACTTCTCATTCTAGGAATATATTTTCAACTAGAGGATCATCCCTTTATAAGTTATTGATTCACCAATTATATTTCCTTGACTTCCCCCTTTTGACCCGGTTATACACATATTACCTCACTTTCTTCTACTTGGTTGAACACATGAAAGATATTCCATATCATAGTTGTTTCAATCTAAGAAAGGGTAATGTGCACGTAGAGTTTATGATATTAAGAGTATGAGTTTTAATCTTTGGTGTTGCTTTTCTTCCAACAGGCTTGGACAGTACCCCGCAAAGTCACTTCAGGAGCACAAACATTACCTTGCTACTAGCAGGCCTAAATAGTACCTCAGCGAAGTTGCTTGCTTCACCTCCCTGCACATGAAGTCTTTCTCTTCTTTCACCCTTATTTATTTATTTAATAGGAATGTGCATCGACACTTATTATTTTCAATGGGCGAAAGAGGGATCCCAACTTATTGAGAGAAGAGGAGGTTTCCCCTTCAGAGAAGTATTTTCTAGAACCTCTAATATTGGTTTTGTCACTTTAGATTTTCCCCTTATCCTTTCTCTACTATATTGGACAAGCATTAACACACAAGTAGATTTATACCAAGTTAAGTAGTTTGAATACTAGCATAGATGTGCATCTAATAGGTTCTCTCAAGGTTTTCATTTTTGATGCATTGTATTTTCGATTTAGACTTATCTCAACCTATAGCATCTTCCAAAACAAAGAAGGAGAACAAATAGAAAGCCAACCATTGTGGTTATCGCATGTCCCTTTCATTCCACCACAAAGTCCTTTTGAGCCATGCACTTTTACACAAGGTCTTATTTATGCACAATGACCAACAAACACGATAAGACATCACTAACATAGCACACATACGACTGATACAGACAAAAAAAAAAAGAAAATAACAAACTATACCAGACGCACAGCATGTAGCTACTGATGAAAATAATGTTTCGAATCTTGTCCATTTACAGGTAAGGGATCAATCCTCCCATCTAAGGATTTCAACTTGAAGGTATTATGGTCGAGCTTCTCTTCAATGGTGAAAGGACCAATCCACAAAGGTTGTAACTCCATGTGTTTTCATTTCTCTTCATGGGCTTTATCCCAATTCAGTACTAGGTCACCCACATTTAAACTCTTTTCCCCTACATATCTCTTACCGAACCAATGCTTAACACAATTTTGATGAACAACCAATCTCTCTTTGGATTTGAGCCTTTCTTCCTTGAGTTTGAGTAAAGTGTTTATACTAATCTGAACCAAAAGGTAAGGTCTAGCTTGGGACTCTTAAGTGTAGGTTTTAACCTTGTACAAAAATTACATGTAAACAAATTCTTCAAACGGAAAAAATAATGGCGAGAACATAAAATAAACATAAACAGAGATTTTCCCATGGATCCCAAAACCAGGACTACCAAATTGATTTTTCATTATATTCCTTTCAAAGTTACAATACATATATATACATGCTAAAGCATTCATAAACCCAAATCCACTAACCCCGGATTAGAAAATACTCATAGTTCCCTTGACCGGATCTACAAAATACCATGGGTAGAAAACCACCATGCTGAAAACCATGCGTAAAACTGCCCAAAAAATTTTACCAGGGCGCTACCCTAGACCCCAAAAATATTATTCCAGATCCAATCATGGAAAGGATATAACACATACCCAACATTCTCCCACTTATTTTTTTTCTTTCCACATAGGGGGGTGCAAGAGTGCATAGTCATTGATCCAATGCTGCAATTGTAGAAATTAATGTGTAGATTATAAATTGCTCATAAAATTTTCTAAATCACAAGACTAGAATCTACTCTATTGATCTACAAAAGTAAATTCAAGATCGAGAACACAAATCATTAACATGCATCAATATTTAACACACATACATAGATATTTATCTGGGGGAAAGTAACTACTCAAAACCCCTTACTATTTTTATTGTATTAATCAAAGAATCAGGATGAATATAATATGTTTTGCTCAAGAATGAGCTCAATTTGCATATGTATCTTTTATCCTTTGCCTCATTGACTAACCTTAGCCAAAATTTCAAGCCTCCAATCTCTTATTTCCTTGTGTTGTTCCCTTGGGAATTAGGCCCCTATTAATTAGGAAATTCCCTCATCTAGATTGTGTAATTCCTTTAGGTCAATTCTGTTACTACATGCACCACCTGTACAACTTGGAATAGTTTAAAATTGATAGTGCACTACCTTAAACTCCAATCTAAAATGTGTAACTCGAATTCTCTACATGCATGAATTAATTTAGGTTGATTGATTAGTTATCTGGATGATCACTCAATGTGAAAAAAAATTACACACCCACAACCTGACCTCCACTAGTTCCTCCAACAATTAGAACTATTTTGATTGGCCATAACTCAATTTAATTGAATTAAATTGTTACAACTGAAATTAAATCAACCTAGGATCCTAAAATTTAGGAACCCACTACACACAACTGAACTTCATGCCTCTAACTTGAATTAACTGAGCTAGATTCCTATTTTTTAGGAACCAAGACAAGTAAATTGAACTTCAACTCATTAACTAGAATTAAGTGTTCTTAATTGAGTGACAAGTGCCATGTCACTTCAGTTAACTCCTCCAAGTTGTATGTTGATATGGAATTTTGAATTTCCTCAATTTAATTAAGGAAAAAAATAAATTGAGACTTTTCTTACTACATTTTCAACAACAGTACCCATTATTTCTCTACACTAAGAAAAATTCTCAATGCTCACAGACTTTGTCAATGCATATGAAACATTAAAAGTGTCCACCTTTACTGCAACACCTTTCTTTCTTCAACCATATCCCTCACAAAGTGATACTAAACATCAATGGGCTTTTTCTTTGAATGATAAGCAGGGTTCTTTGCCAGGAAAATTACACTTTGGTTGTGACAGTATATCCTTATAGCTTATTGTACCAACCCCATACTTGAACACAATCTCTACAACCAAACTAATTCCTTTCTTGCATGAGTAGATGCCATGTATTCAGCCTCTGTAGTTGAAAGTGCCACTACCGACTGTCTCTTTCCCATCCAACTGACTGCTCCTAAAAATAGGTTAAATACATACCCACTTGTATATCTTCTTCGATCCAGATCTCAAGCCCAATCTACATCAACAAAGCCATGAATGTCTAAAACTCAGTCTAATCCTGGTCTTCCTTGATAGCACAAACCATAATCACTAGTGCCATGCAAATACCTGAAAACCCGCTTAATTTTTTTCTAATGCTCATTCCCTAGTTTTGACATAAAACTACTAAATACTCCACTACATGTGCATTATCTGGTATAGTGCAAACCATTTCATACATCAGGCTACCAACTACACTCACATATGGAACAAGAGACATGTCCTCTTCCTCTTCTTATGTCTTGGGACATTGTTCAGCAGATAAATTTACACCTACAGGAATAGGAACCTTCATCGGTTTACTATCGTGCATGTTAAACCTCTACAATATTGTCTCGAAATACTTCCTCTGGTTTAACTAGAGCTTCCTCTTTTCCTAATCTCATTTAATTTTCATGCCCAAACTATAGTTTGCAGCACCAAGATACTTCATTTCGAATGTAGAGGACAATTGGATTTTCAAATCCTGGATAATTTCTTTGTCATTTCCAATCAGTAACATATCATCCACATTCAAGACCAAATAAATAACATGGTCACCAATTAATTTAAAATACACACAGTGATCTGCTTTACTCCTGGTGAAGCCAAGTCCCCGTATATATGTATCAAATTTCTGATACCACATCCTTGTTGATTGTTTTAACCCGTAAAGAGACATTTTTAACCTACATACCAGTTCTTTCTTACCTTTCACTGCAAAGCCTTTAGGTTGCTTCATGTAGATATCTTCCTCCAAATCCCCGTGAAAAAATGTTTTCTTCACATCCATTTGTTCTAGTTCAAAATCAAAGCAACAACAACAAATAAAAGTAATCTAATATAAGCTAACTTGGCAACAAGATAAAAAAATATCACCAAAATAAATTCCCAACACCTGGGAATAACCTTTTTCTACCAATTGAGATTTTTATTTCTCCACCTTTCACTTTGCATTCAACTTCTTCTTAAACACCGTTTGCTGCCAATGGGTTTCCTTCTAGTTGGAAACCCCACCAGATCTTAAGCCTCATTTTTATCCAAAGATGTCATGTATTCAACCATGGCCTCTTTCTATAGTTTGCCATCCTCTGAATCCACTGCTTCCCTGATGGTTCTGGGATCATCATCAATAATAGATAAAGAAAACTTTTAATAGAAAGTAGATGGACTATACCTCTATGTTTACCTTCTCTCTCGAACTGATTTTCTCAAAATTGGAGTCAGTGGCTCTTCTGATTCTGATTCTTTTTCTACTATAGAGTTTGATTCTTCCTCCTTTAGTTCAAACTCTATCGTTTCAGATCCCTTTTGTACGACTTCGTATTTAATAACATTGTTCACCTCTCTAAACACACCTCAGTTGTACACAACCTTCCTTGTTTCTAGGTTCCAAATCTTATAACCTTTTAAACCATCCTTATACCTAATAAGATGCACCCTTCAGATTTACTATCTAACTTGGTTCTTTTATCCTTTTGAACATGTACATATGCATCACAACAGAATACCCTAAGATGTGAGAGAGAGGGTTTCTTACCAGTCCATAGCTCATGTGGAGTCTTATCCTCCAACATTGACGAAGGTGATCTATTAAATAGGTAACATGTAGTATCCACTACATCTGCCCAAAATTTATGTCCTAACTACATTCAAATAATTCTAATTTATACAAGCTTTATTTTCCCTAAAAATAATAATAATTAAGTAATTAAGTAAAATAAATTTATTTCTGAGCAATAGCAAACCTGTTGGCTCCATTCATTATCTTCCCTACCCTATCCTCCATTTATTGTTCCATTATTCACTGACTTTTTCACACATCTAATCTTGATGATGAACCACATAGGTTGGTTCGAAACGTCGATACAATAAAATCATGAATGCGATGACTCCAGAAAATAACACTACACAAAATGAAGATCACAGAAGCCTCAAATCTACAACTCCATTTTTCTGAGGTAATTATGGAGTATTCTTCTACCTTTTTTATACCACACTTCTTACAAAACTCTTCAAATTCTTTCTTGCAGAACTCTCCACCATTATTTGTCCTCAACACCATGATCTCCTTCTCTGTTTGGGTTTCCACTAGAACCTTAAATTCTTTAACCTGTCAAAGACTTCAGATTTATTCCTAAGGAAATATATCCATGTATTCCTTGAGAATCCATCTGTAAATGATAAGTCGTACACAAACTTACCCAATGATGGAATTGACCACAGGTCCAAACGCATCAATGTGGACAAGCTCTAATATCCCTTTCGCCCTCTTAGCACCTGAGGGGAAACTCACCCAATTATGCTTCCCATATACAGAAATGTTCACAGAAATAAAAATCCAAAGAGAATTTAGACATACCTTCTACCATATCATTACCATGGATTATTCGAAGGCCCTTCTCTCTAATATTTCCAAGCCTTTGATTCCATAGCATGGTCTTTTCTCTAGAGACCACTAGATTTTTTGTTCCACTATCAAGAACCAAATAATTGTTGCACCTATCAATAATAGTGCTACGCAGAAGTTGGTAAAGAGTTCCAATCCGAACTCCTCGCATAAATACTAGTTCTCCCCAAACCATCTTGCATGTATCTTTCTCAAACACTATTTTTACATATGTATCATCCATCTTGCTTACAGAAATATGATTTCTGGCGAATGCGGGAATATGCAGAACATCAGGATGTGTTATAATCCTTCCACCTTGCAACTTCAACTTGACTTTCCCCATCTAATGACTTTTTCCTTCCTATTATCCCCTAAGAATACATCACCACCATCATATTTCTCGTACTCACAAAACCATTGCCTATGGGGAGTGAAGTGAAAGGATGCACCTGAGTCAATCAACCATGGCACATTATCTACATGTGTAGTTGAAGAATAAACCATCTACACATCCCCACCTTCATATGAGATGGTTTTCACCTCTACAAAAGTAGCATCATCAGATCCCTTTCCTTTCTCGATAGTTTTTTACTTACAATCCTTTTTGCAGTTCCCTTCTTTTCCACATTTCCAACATACCTTCACAGGTTTTCCTATGATTTAGATCTCCCTCTAGATTTAGATCTCCTACTTAAGGACTTATTTCTATTTCCATTTTTGGACCGTCATCTTATAGAGAAGGCATCTCCATTCTGGATCTCCTTATTTTTATATGTCATCTCCGCTGACTACAAGGATGAGACTATTTTGTCAAACTTCAAGGTAGTTGTATTTCTACCTAGAGAAACAACTAGACTATCCAACGAACCTGGTAGATAACACAGAAAACTAATGCACTTATCTTCATCTGGAACTTTTATATCAAAAGATAACAATTGCCTTACCATGGTATTAAAGGCATTCAGATGCTCTATCACCAAGTCTCCATCCTTCATCCTCGGGTTATACATCTTTTTTCGTAGGAACAATTTGTTCACCAAAGACTTGGATTGGTAAAAAGTCCCTAACTTGTCCCACAAAGCCTTTGTCGTAGCTTCCCCTAATACATTCAACAATACTAAATCTGAGAGATAGAATTGTATTGTGCTCTTCGCCCTCTGATCTTACTTCACTGAATATTTTGCCAACATTCATGTCAGTGTTGTGTCTGGATCTACAACAATCCACTAATCTTGGTCCACCAACAGACCCTCCATCTTGAGCTTCCATAGGTCAAAACTCTGACCATTAAATTTCTCAAACTCTATCTTTCCATTATTCTCCATCTTCTTTCACCGCAAAAAATCAATCCTACGGATCTCCCACTCAATAGGGTCTACCATAGGCCCGAGAAAAATCTCTTAGCAGCAAAGGCATCCCCTTGAAGTCGAAACTACTCTAATACTAAATGTAGTTTTTAACCTTGTACAAAAATTACTTACAAATGAACTCTTCAAACAAAAAAAATAATGGCGAGAACATAAAAAAAATATTGACAGATATTTTCCCCTAAATCCCAAAATCGAGACTACCATATTGATTTTTCATTATATTCCTTTCAATGTTACAATACATATATATACATGTTGAAGCATTCATAAACCCCAATCCACTAACCCTAGATTAGAACATAACCATAGTTCCCTTGATTGGATCTACAGAATACCATGGGTAGAAAACCATCATGCCCAAAACCATGTGTAAAAACTATGCTCAAAAACCGCCCAAAAAAAAATTTCCGACATGCTACCTCCGACCCCAAAAAAATTATTCTACGGAAAATCGTGGAAAAAATATAACATATACCCAGCATTAAGCAAGTTGCAAGGCTGGGACAAACAGGTTCATGGTCAAGATAACTTATTTACCAAAAACCAGAATGTGTTGTGAGGTCTTAATGGAAGGCTTAGGAGTTACACAGTCAACCCATAATGCATTGGTCAAAGCATTGTGCCAATTCCTTTGTTTAAAGAAGATGGTTTTCTTGATTATGTGGATAAGTTTTTTAATTCATGATTCATCCAAATCATTTCCCTGCGAGTAATAATTAGATGCATGCTTTAATATAAACCCATTTTCTAATTTGAATTCATAAAGTTTCAATGACAAAAATTGAGTAACATAATCAAAGACAAGTGATGTTGGAACGTTGAACCTAGTTATAATGTTTTGTTGCAAAAAGTGGATGACTTCTTGTCATTTACTTCTCTCAAGTGAACTACTTTTGACCACCGAGTAAAATAGTTTGTCACTATTAAAATATATCAGTGTTGCTTTGACAATCATGGGAATATTTCTCCAATAACACCTAGGCCCCACTGTTGGAAAGGTTCTTCAACTGCTACTAGTAGTGGTGGGGTGGTTGGCCTCTAATCTCGACCAACTCATCTCTGACAAGTTGGGAACTTGTGGAAATAAGTGTGAGAATCTTTGAATAGAGTGGGCCAATAGTAACCAACCCCTATGACTTTATGTGCAGTTGTGTCTCCTACATAGTGGCCACATGTCAATCCATCGTGCAAATCTTTAAGTACCTTCTCTGTATCCTGTGGCTCAAGGCATCTTAGCAGGACACCGTTGTGGTGCTTTCTGACAATCACTCTATCAACAAGCTGGTGAGATAGAGATTTTAAATGAGTTTTCCTCTTTTGTTTATTCGATAAATGCATCGGCAAGGTGTTGTGCTCTAGAAATTTTCATATATCAGAATATCATGGCGCTATAGATGTGGATTAAGGAACATGTCCAACATTGTACATATATATCTCCTGCTCCCAACCTGAAAGATTTTTCTTGGGAGCATTTCTTGCTTCGGCTGCCAGCTGACATAGGCCATGACCCTTTATGGTATGAACTAGTTTAAATTCCAAATCATATACTTGTAAGCAGGTCATCCAAATTTCCCTCTTCTCACCTGATTCTTGTTGCACAAAGAGTGTTCTTACCATTGGATGAGGCACAAATATGATTGTATGAGATTTTAAAAGGTAGGGCCTGAAATATTTAACCACCTTGTATAAAGCATATGCTTGTATATCAATGGAAGTGTAATTTAATTCTAACCCTTGTAGGCTAGTACTCATTTCCTTCAGCATCATTTTGAGTCAATATGGTTGTAATGGACGAATTTAAAGAAAAGGTATAAAGTAGGAAATCTTTGCCATAGTCAGGACTAAATAATGTGGCTCCATCAACAATAACTTTCTTGATTTGAGCAAAAGCATCCTTTCCAATTTTGTCCCATTTGTAAGTTGCATCTTTCTTAATCATCTCTTGTAAAGGCTTAACTATATGAGCATAATCATAAATGAACTTTCGAAGGTAATTAATCTTCCCTAAGAAAAATTGCATAGCCTTATTATTCACTAGGAATGGGATTGTGTAATGGCTTTGACCCTTTCAAGATCAACTTTAATTGTGCTCTTTGCAATGATGTGCCTTAAGAGAGTACCTTCTAACATACCAAAGATGATTTTCTTGGGATTGAGAGAAATCCCATACTCACAACATTGCTCAAATATTTGTTTCAGATGATGTACATGATCCGATCTTCTGTTGGAAAACACAGTAACATCATCCAAATAAACAACTATGCTCTAACCAATCCTGCCGTAGAAAGTGATACCAATCGCTCTTTGAAATGTAGCATCAGCGTTCATAAGTCTGAATGGCATTCTCTTGAAAGCAAATGTTCCCCATTTTTCCTTGGAGGTAGTTTTTAAACGATCTAGTTGCGCCACTAGCACTTGTTTTAACCAAAGAAACCATCTAGTAGCGAGAACATATTAGAGAACTAGACACTTTTTGGAGGATATGTTCCATGGATGGCACTAGGTAATTATCTTTATCAAATGTTCGGTTGAGATTGTGGAAATCTACACATAACCTTATTTCACCGGAATTATTTTCTAACTAGGAACAAATTTGAAACCCAAGTGGAATGTCTAACTTTAAAAATTATCCAAGCATCTAGAAGCTTTCTCAATTCCTTTTGGATTAGGGGCTCTAGCATTGGATGAACTTTCTTTAGTTTATGCTTAAAAGGTTTCACCCCTTCTTTTATGGGAATGACATGCTAGATAATATGAGAATAATATATATTTAGGTCATCGTATGTCCATTCAAACATATCATGGTATTATTTGAATAAGTGAATGAATGCTTGTTGTTCCTATGGAGAATAACATGTACCGAGGTTTGCATACTTCGGATCTTCTTAAGTTCCTAGATTGACGTGTTAAGATGAAAACCTCAAGCTCTAAGTGTTTGTAATGGTTGGTCGTCTAAACTGGTTATTCTAGGGACACCACAACTTTAGGCATAGTTTTGTCTTTCATTGCATTATATGCCTCCTGCAAAGCCTTATTGTGCTCCTCCTCTTCTATGGAAGCATCTTTGAACAAGTCTGCATTAGCCATAAAATGTAGTATTTATTGTTCATCATTGAAAACACGAAAAATTAGGGATATTATCAGGCACAAATGGTTTCTGTATAATTTCAATAGAAAATTTGTTTCTCAATGGCGATATCCTAGCGGTTGCATTTGTTGCAGCATTTCTAAGTCTAGGAACAGAAATAATATTAAAGGCTTTAAAACAATTAATAAAATTCCATACCTTTTGTTGGTAGTTTTTAAGATTCGATGAAACGCAGTGGATAGTATCCCATACCTAACGAGTCACAACATCTGAGTCACCAATTACCTTGAGGAACTCTACCTTCATATCGATGACTTTCTTTAGTCCAATTATGAGTGCTTCATATTCGGCAGTATTATTTGTACACTCGAACTCCAAATGACATGAAAGGATATACTTCGTATTACATGGGTCTATAAGTATGCAACCAACTTATAAGCCATTATGTGTCTTTGAACCATCAAAGTATAAAGTCCAAATATTGTTAGCTACTAAGTTGCTTCCTATACTATTATTCCATTACTATATACATCTATATTATATGATTCATTTGCACCAGTTAGAGAGAAAGGAAGGAGCTCCCACTGTGTATATGGTGGGTCAGGTGATGGTTGTGCTTGATAACACAGGTGATCAGTTTCTAAGAAACAATTTCCAAAGATTAAATCAACAAAGACAACATGTTCATTTTGGCCCTCAAGTTGTGTCACAGTGTATTTCATGTATGACTCACTTTCCACTCGAATCTAGTTATTCCTACCCTTGTATGGAAGCCATAAATGTGACCAATCTGTAGCAAAATACCCTTGTAATTTACTAGACCAGTCTCTACTAAGGAGTATGTCGTAGGCTTCAGGGATGTCCACAATTACAATATTTATACATTGGTGAGCTCAGTGATCAAATTATAATTGGATAAGAACATTCCTGAGTTCACCAATAGCCCTGAAAAGAGATATGTCTAGTTGAAATATTTGTGCATCGGTTTTATCCCATTTAGCGTTTATTTTCTTGGTAAAATAGAATGGCATTACGCTCACATATGCACCCAAATCGACTAAACAATTGTGGACATTATAACTGAAAATATCAAAAGTTAGCAAGAATGAAGGGTAGAGAGTATTAACATCTAATGTTACAGCATTAACCATAGATTCAAGGGAACCAAAAGACTTACCATACACCTTTTGAAAGGAAGAAGTCTTGTCACCTAGCGAAGGTTGTGAAAAGGCTTGGACTAGCAGTTCACATTGACCTCGTAGATTCGTGAACTCAAAGATGGAAATATTGGCTCGAGCTCTCTTCAAATCTTCAACCATGTTATAATCAATTAGTTCACCTTTAGCAGGAAGCGCTTAACTGTCTAGAGGAGTGGCTTATTTTAACACTTTCATTGATCCAGGTGGCTCCAGAAATGCCCAGAATTCAGAAGTGGCTTTGGAAAAGCTCAAAAATCAAATTTCTTGGATTTCACCAAAACCAAGACCAGATCGTAGTGCTCATCGTCCTAATTCTAGTGCCATGAATGAAACTCAAATATCAGTTCATATGCTCAAGGTATTCGTGATCAAAATTTTGGTCAAACTAGGCCAAGTGGCAGCCACTGACAAGGCAATAATTCGGTAAAGGGTCGGCGCACAGAATTTGGTGGTCAGAATGGGAAAATGTCACCTCTTTAATTTTTCTAGTGACCTTTAAAAATTGGTTGAATTTTTTTGTCTAATTTACTAAAAA
>APFE031643341.1:556-62187 GCA_000404065.3 Pinus taeda | reverse complement strand
GGGGCACTGCCCCGGACCCCATAAAGTGGGGTTACGGGTACCCCTCAAACCCCCTGTTAACTATGTGGAAAGAATATAACACAACCCAACAATGTACACCAGAAAACCAACATCACTTCTCTATAAGATACAAAATTCCAGCCTCTGGATCTCTGTGATGAGGGATCCATATATAGATGATTATAGAGAGGTGAGTCATTTTCTGGGATCTTGATTAGTGTCTTCTTTCTGACAATTCCTACTTCCACTTGGAGAATGATGATCTCTTACTCATCCCTGGTCGAAAATAGAGAGGCAAGTGTCAGAGAGGAAGCTTCTAGAAGATTCCATGATCTTCCACCTCGCATTTTTGTCCCCACCATTTGTCCATTCCTGACCATCACACCCTACAAAGGAGAAAATTAGTATGCATCACACCTTGTACACTGGGAAGGTGATATGCATCGCACCCTCTGCATTGAGCTTTTAGTATGGTCCAGTTTTGACCATTTATGAGCAGTTTTCAGTGGAGAACTTCTGGGAGATTATGTAATCAGTTGACCTTGTTCCTTTAGGAAGTGAAGCAACACTTTTAGGGACTTAGGAGCTCTCATTTTATGGACGTTTATGATTGGGGTTGAAGTGCCCAAAAATGTCTATAACAGGTGGGCTAGTCAAATAGCCGGGCCACCCATGTATGGCTTCAACCGAATGGTATTCACTTTTCCTAGGAAAAGCCTGACTTTTAACTCTACTATCTACATCACGCACTTTACCATCTGCATTGAGCCACCATCGTTGATATCTTAAGTAAAATATTTCCTGATCCAAGGCATCACACTAATAAACTCTCAGTGGTAGCTCCTAAATTTTCAATGGAATCATGCGCCTCCTGTTTTATCACCACAGTTTTCTTATCAAGAATGTCCTTCTGTATTTGTTCCTCAAGCTTCTTGACTTCTGCTTCCACCATGGCACTTTCCTCCCTCAACCAAACTCTTTCATTCATGAGTTCTTGGAGCCTAACATTATCCTACTACATCTCTTCATCATATCCCAAGCGTTCTTCTTTGAGCTCTTCCAACTACATGATCCCTTCTTCCAAGGCTCCACAAACAGTCATATCCAGGGGCACTTCTACGCGCAGACTAGGTATGATAAACTCCATTGACATAATAGCATTCGATCCATAGGTCAGTCTAGAAGGCGTCTATTTTATTAGTTTCTTGCACGTTGTCCTATAAGCCCATAAAAATGTTGGAATGCGCAGGTCCCAATCACTTCGATGTGCATTACATACCTTATTCAGTGCTTCTCACACTTCATTAAATGCTTATGCGTGGATAACATTTTGTGCACTCATTCTCTCCATAGTCTGTCGTTCCAACTTGAGGAACAATTCACACATTTTTCCCCCCAACATATGCTTATTGATCGTATTTCCCAATGTGCAGTTCATGTGTATCCACACAGGTTGTTTACCATATGCCTGTACCCACCTGGACAGATGTGCATGCAGACCATCCCGTCCATTGTATTTATTTTCCAATCACACTATAGGTTTCCCAAAATGTGTGTGCAACATTTTTCTACATGTGTGCCAATCTTCAAAGCTTCCCCTGTGTGTACCCCACCACCTTGCGGGCGTAGCCCGCAGTACCCAATTCAAAGGCTCAAAACATTTCTTTTCCAGCACCTCCCTTTCTAATTTGTCCAAGAAAGTATCTACCTCACCTAATCCATCATAAGTAGGGAGATCTCTCACTTCTGTTGATACACAGCACAGTGACCTTGTCATCATGTTACAATTAAGCATGGTTACCTCATGTAACTGGTTTTTCCATTATTCTATCTCTTCATTTGAATCTAAAGTGCCGGAGCTTTTGCGCTCCCATGACATTTGTCCATTCTAGGTGGGATTTACCCAGTCTTTCTCTCGCATAGTTATCCTATATATGCAGTCCAAATCGTTGTCGCTTACATAGTCGTGCATCGTCTCTGCATAGCGTCGTGTATCGTCTCTGCATAGTGTGATCCCTCAACAAGGTCCAAGGGTATAGCTACGTGTAGAGACTTCTTTTCAAAAATTATCTTGCACTTCTTCAAATTAATCACCCCATTCATGTCAGTGGCCCAATCAATTCCTAAGAGTGTGGGGTATGGATTGTTTCCATCAACAATCTTTATCACATCAAAGTGTGCTAGCGTGCTCACTCCCTCAATATCAACGGTGATTCCCTACAATCGCCCCATAGGTATTATCTTCTGTTGGTTCACCATTTGCAGTTGAATAGGAGACCACTATAACATAGGCCTCCCCATGCGCTCCCATTTATGCTTCAGCAGAATGTTTGTGTCCGATCCTAAGTCTAGAATTACTTGGTCCATCTCATATTCTCCAGTCTACGTGGTTAGCCTCATTTCTCTCCCCATCCTTTTCTTATTCTTTCCAATCTTCCTGACTACATGAAGTTCTCCTAGCATGGTCCTAACACATCTGTTAATGAGTTCCTACAATACTCTTACAACCTTACTATGATGTAGTAGGTTCATGCATGTTTCTAGGAATGCCATAAGCATAGATGGGTCCATTTCTAGCTCCGGTCTAGCTTTGCTTCCTGAAGTGGAGGCAACAACGAAGCTCTTCTTAGCTTCCATGAAAGTTTCCTTACCGCACTCCAAATCAAACTCCACTTCCTTCGTCGGAGCTTTGTGAACCCAAGTGCTATCTTCACGCTGTTTGCCTTTATCATGTCCCGCTAATTCCACTTCAAAGCATAATATTCACATTCAGATCTTCCTCACGTGGCTCAAACCTCATCATCTACAGGTTCTGAGTCGGAGGAGGTGGTAGCAGTCCCTTGTTGCATATCCTAGCTATCAGCATAGGACAATCCTCTGTCTCATGATCAAACAAAGTATAATGCAGAGATGATGGGCGCATTGGATTCATACAATCATGCGCATAATTTCCTGACCCTCCATAATTGTAGCATATCAACTATTCGTGACCTCTTCCAGGTCCTCCTCCACCTCGACCTTGTCTCTGCCCTTGAAATCCAGTTCGCACCATCCCTGCACCCTGGTCTAGGGGCCGCATTTTAGCCTGAACTTTGTAGGTGGGAGTTTTATCCTTCATCAGCTCATAGATTCTACAAGTGCGCTCATCCTACCCAATTGATATGCAAAAATTACAGAACAACTGTTGTGAATTCTGTGTATACTTCTGTAGCAAATGGCAGTTGTCTGTAGCGTGTTTTTGTCCTATTTGACAAATAATGCACCACAAAGTAGGCATCGCACTAGGTCCCACTTGCACTTCCAGCCTTAACGTCATCGGTCAGACTCCCACGAGGTAATTCATGAACACCGGGTAGTGGTGCTTATCATGACCCTAACCCTTACATTTAATGCACCATACCTCTTCGAACACTTCTGGTCGAGTTGTCCTGTCCTGTTTCAGACTCTACATTTCAAGGCATAAGTTTTTCAACTACGTGTGGAGCTGCTGAACTCCCAAGTTAGGATCCTGTATTGGGGTCTCATATAGCCTCATTGCCATCTACAAGGCCTATTCCTGAGTCGTTAACCTCTATTGCGATACCGCATTCCTGAAATACAATGTTAGCGATGCTACAAACTATTTGTGGTACTGTCCATCCGTCAAAGTCATATTAGCTTCGCGAATTCTGCACTTTAGCCTCTGATCCAAGTCGCAATGAGTATCACCTGATAGCATTGTGATCACTTTGAACCCAATGGTCGACTGCACTTTTGACTTTAGCCTGCTAAATTCCTAATTTAGCGTAGTTTGGATATCCACGATCTCTGCATTTGGATTGTCATCAGAATGCTTAATATACCAAGTCAGCGCGCAGTCCTACAGGTTGCTGACCAGCATCAATTTCTTTATATTATCATCTATAACTCCCTGTACTTCCCATACGACTCTTATCATGAACCAAAATTGGTCCAGATCCTCATTTCCTATTCCCTTGGACATAGGCAACTCTATCACGCTTGCCATGTTGACTCGCGGTTGTGGTGGAGGTGGTATGGGTGAAGATGGAGGTGAAGGCAGTGAATCTGGTGGCAGTGTGGGTGGGGGTGGTATGCATGGAATCTTTTTCCTTATCAAATGGATCACACTTCGTGGAGAGACCTTCGCGAGCTCTTCCTCATCCCCTCGCGGAGGTGAAATCAAAGGGCTATTCTCCGGTCCCTTACTTCCTTCATTTCTATAGGCTTTTCCACTTTGCATAGCTCCCAATTTCAAGGTAATAACATAACCCTATTTTCACACAATAACATTTTAATCCAAGTATTCAAAGACTTTATGTACTTACCTCATGGCCCTTTGAGAAAGCGTTGCTTTTCCTCGCTATAGTTGACTGAAGTATCTACCACGAACTCAGTAATGAATCCTCGTATAATCCAATCGAGCCGGTGATCAACAGTGCATGTGATCTTATCTTCCGATGCTTCCAATATGTGCACCAACTCTGGGGTCCACACAATAGGATTGTCGAGTTTCCACCTTCCTCGGCTATCAGCTAGCTTCGTGATCCACTCGTACATCTTAGTAGGGAAAGATGCAAAGAAGATTTTGTGGACTTCTGTGTACAGGTAGCAGTCTAACCACTCTTCCTTCGGTAGTCGTGGATTCCTATTCTCCTACGTAGTGAACTCGTGAATTCTCCTGTCCAACCAACCTTCAATTTCCTTCTTTGTTGGATTCCAATGATACAACATTAGACATCTCTATGTAGATTCTGATCTTAGCAACAGAACCATTTGTTGGCTTGAGGGGGCCTGACCTAGATTCAGAGTTAATTAGCCAAACAAATCCCTATACTACTAGCCCTTTCGGCAACAGCCCGTGGAGTGCAAACTAAGCTCTCACCCGAAGCAGTATGGGGGGATGCTGGAATCAAGTTTTCACACCCTCAAGATGTTTGAGGGGTCGGTTTAGTCCAACTGTGAATACCTTTGTGCAGGTTACTTCGTGCATTGTCCTGACGTGCGAGACCTTCTCGATCTGTTATAATCGGCTTTGTGTAACCCTAACCAGGGGCTTAGGTGATTTTGTGCTGCCCTAGCAGTGATCTGCGATACTTCCCCAAGTTACACCACGTATCTTACTTATCTTCTTATAAAAGTTAGTTATATTCACGTAAACAAATACTTGATCTTATATTCTCTTTATCAACACATTCATATAAGTTCGCGCATCATATAAACAATAGAAATGAAATTTATATCTGATAGATTCAATGCACAAAATAGGAAAAAGATACACATAAATTATGTGAAACTCCTCTTTATTACTTCTCCAATGGTTACAGACTCGACTCACCCTGTGCACTCAGCTGCAGGGGTCCACGCACTCAGCTATGGACTACTACGCCTCTGTGCACTTAGCTGCAGGGGTGCATGCACTCTGTTGTAGACTACTAGGCCTCTGCGCACTCAGCTGCAGAGCCTTCTCCTACTCTATGACCCAAGACTCAACTCTACACTTCGATAAGACTCAATTCTTCATGTCTATTTCTTTCTTATCTCCAACTTATTTACAACTTAGAGCCTTGCTCTATTTATATAATCCCATGGTCCATGGATCATGGGTAGATTTCTAAAGCCGAAATTACATTACAAAAATGAGGGCGGACAACCCTATGACTCATTTACAATCTTCGCGCTCTGTGCCCATAAAACACAGAGTCTTTACATCGGATTTGGTCAAAATCTGGGGTTTAAGCCCCAAAACCTCCCTTGGGGGATCCCGTGCCCAACACTGATTGATATTTATATCAAGCCTAGTATCGTTGAACATGTCCATATTGGGGTATCTTGTTCTCCGGATGAGATCAAGACCTATACTCGTATGTTTCAGGAATTCTGCGATGTGTTTGCGTGGTCCTACAAAGAAATGCCTCGCATTGATCCTAGCATTGTTGTGCATGAAATACCAACTTATCCTCACGCGAATCTTGTTCATGAACGGCTCCACCCAGTGCACCTTAGGAAGGTCTCCGATATCAAGGGTGAAGTTGAAAAACTTCTCAAAGCTGGGTTCATATGTCCCATCCCTCTTATAGATTGGGTGTCAAATATTGTCATGGTGATAAAAAAATAAGGCACGATCCATTTTTGCATTGATTATCGTGATCTCAATCGTCCATGTCCTAAATATAACTATCATATTCCCTTCATTGATCATATCTTTAATGAATGTGCCAAGAGTGAGATTTTGTTTCTTTATAGATGGTTTTTCTGGTTACAAGCAGTTTAACATTGCACTGGCCGATCAAGGAAAGACAACTTTTATCTGTCCGTGGGGTATGTTCGCATACAAAAATCTCCCTTTAGGCCTCAAAAATGTTGGGGCTATGTTTCAGTGGCAAATGTCCTATGTGTTTCATGATATTCGCAACATTGTCTAGCCTTACTTGGATGACCTTCCTGCTCATTCTTGTAAGCACCAAGATCACCTTGACCATCTTCAGTAGATTTTTCTTCGTTGTAGACACAAACATTTGGTTAAACCCTCATAAATGTGTTTTCTACATAGAATCCAGATCACGCCTCGGCTTTATCATTTCCAAATATGGTATTCTCCTTGATTTGCTTAAAGTCATGGCCATTATAAAATTATCCTGCCCCCCATCTTCATTGCACCAACTCCAGAGCCTGCAAGGAAAGGAAAATTTTCTCTGTCATTTTATACCCAATTATGCTGGGCTAGCTACAGGATTTACCTCGCTACTCAAACAAGGAATGGCCTTTGCATGGGATGAGGTTGCCCAAAAATATTTCAATGATCTCAAGGCTTCCCTCGTAAATGATCCTTCGTTTCATCCCCCAAATTATTATTGAGATTACTTCCTTTACCTAGTTGCATCCCCTAGCACGATTGCTTTGGTCTTGGTCCAAGACGACGATGAATGCAATGAACATGCTATCTACTACCTTAGTCGTAATCTCTATGACACTAAAACATGTTATGCCCATGTGGAGAAGTTGGCTTTGGTTGTCGTCCAGGCTATTCAATGCTTTCAACACTACATCCTCTTACGCACTACTACTGTGATGTCTGAATGCAACCCTATGACCTACATCCTGACTCGTTATTTGTTGGGGGGCAAGTATTCTAAATGGATTGTCATCCTACAATAATTCAATTTGATATTTACTACTGCCAAATCTAAAAAGTCACTACTTTTCGCTGAATTGATTTGTTCCCTTCCAAGTCTCCCCCCACTGGTGCTGATGAAGAGATCCCAGACGAGACTCTCTTCCTAATCAACAGCCTTGATCTATGGTATAGTGATATCATCACGTATCTCCAGACGTCCACACTCCAGTTTGTGTTGACTAAGGATGATCACCAAAGGATTCAAGATCACTCCCAACCCTACCGTATTATTGGCGATACTTTATACCATGTCAGTGTTGATTCCATTCTTCGTCGATGCCTTATGCTCGAGGAGGATGAAAGAGTTTTCAATGATTGCCACTTAGGGGCATGTGGTGGTCATATGTTTGGCTATGCTACTACTCGCATCCTTACTGTTCACAAGTGCCATGAATGCTAAATTTACCAATGCAAGATGCATGCCCCACCCGCTCACCTACACCTCATCATTATTGTTGGTCCTTTTTCCAAATGGGGCATCAATTATATGACATGTAAACCTCGTTCGACCAGGGGGCATGACTATATTATTGTTATTGTGGATTATTTCACCAAATGGCCTGAAGTGTTGCCTACATACTCTGGGTAGACTATAAAACGACGACTCAATTCCTTTTCAATAATGTTATTTCCAGGTTTAGCATACCTCAAGCCATTATCAAAGACCATGGCTCCCATTTTAGAGATTACGTGATGGCTGAGCTGACATCTGCATTGGGTTTGCAGCATGATGGCTCAGCCCCATATTACCCTTAGGCCAATGCCCAAGTTGAAGTCGTGAACAAGGTTTTGGTTACAATACTTCAATGTACTATTAGGATGCACAAGTCAAATTGGCATCTCATGCTCTTTTTAGCTTTATGAGCTTCCCAAACTTTTACCAAAGATGCAACTGGTTTCACACCATTCTAGCTAGTCTATGGTTTGGAAGCAACATTGTTGATCGAATGTGAGATTCCTTCACTCAAGCTAGTTGTTGAACTTCTCCCCAAAACATCACCCTAGGAAGAACGCCTCTTATATTTAGAATGGATAAATGAGACTCATCATCTCGCTGCATTGGTTATTGAAGCACAAAAAAAATGTGTCAAGTCCCATTTCAATCAGCCAGTCTCCCCTCATGTGTTCTCTAAGGGTGATTTGGTCTTACTATATGACCAAGCTAATGATAAGCTTGGGGCAGGCAAGTTCGAACCCATGTGGCATGGGCCCTACATTATGAAACTTTTTTTGCAAAAAGGGGCCTATGAGCTTATTAATTATGAAAGAAATCCTCTGGACAAACCCTGGAACGGGCTTTACCTCAAGAAGTACTATACTTAGATCATCTTGCATAGTTACTTGTGTACATTAGTGTGTCATTCATTTTTGTGCAGTGTGGTTTGGTGTGTTAGTTTTCAAACAACTTTCCTATTTACTATGCTTTCCTTGCTTTGCAGGTGTCTACAAATCCTCACATCGGTTTTGTTGATGGTGCTTGTTGTAGTACCCAGAACCTATCATCCATGGTATGGGCTATTTATGACCCTATTGGTGAGTGGATTGACCTTCAAGGTATCTATTTAGGTTGCACAACTAACAACAATGCTAAATACAGTGTGGTCGTCGAACTATTGTTAGAAGCCATTGCTCTTAACATTCGAGAGTTGGTTGTCATCCTGAATTTACAGTTTGTCGTTCTTCAACTCAACGAGCAATATTCTGTCAGAAACCCTCAAATATTGAGAATGTATCTTTATATTAGTCTATTGGAAAGACATTTTTATTACATTACATATCATCATATTCCTAGGCACATGAATACATTGATAGATGCATTAGCTAATTATGTGTTAGATGGACATTTACGAAACATGTGAAAAGATAAAACAAACCATTTTTACCATAGTAAGCAAGAAAATATAGCATATATGTGAAAAGTAAACAAGGAATGATATCTCAGAATTAGCTTGAACGAACGCCATTGGATTCAGAAAAATGAGCATTTCAACTTGAAGTTGGTTTACAAAAATTATTCAGGTGTTGAATGCTATGGAGGGGCATAAAGGGGGGGAGATCCACTCCCTCCTACAGTCAGGAAGTATCTAGTTGAGGCAAGAAACAGCTGGAGGTTGAAAAAGGTCTTTTAGGAGGAGGGAAATGAAATGTTGATGAAACATAAAAGAAGAATAATAAAAGGGAGGAAGAGCAAAATAAAGAGAAAGAGGAAGAGGAAAAGGAACATGAAGCAAAAAACAAAAAACAAAAGGGTCCATGTAAACCTAAGACTGCGGTTATACCCAGAGTGGTATTACGTGATCCAGCACTATAGGCACATAGGGATCACATGAGGACTTATACGATCATTTGTAAATTCATGGGGTTATGCCCCATAGAGAAGGCACTACAGACGTGGATTAAATATAACTGGAAACTTAAAGGGGATATAGACCTACATCTTGGGTCAAAGGGTTTATTTACTGTAGTCTTCACTAACATCAAGGATAAAGACAAGGTGTTTGAAGTAGGGCCCTACTTCTATGCAACTATAGGCCTCTATATGTGGCCTTGGATGATGAATTTTGTCCTAGAGCGTGAGACTTTCACTTTGGTCCTGGTTTGGGTACGTTTCTATTCCTTACCTCTGGATTACTGGCAACCAGAATCTTTAGCAACAATAGGAAATAAATTACGGTGTTTTGTAAATATATCTGAGGCAACCAGAAGGGGAAAGTACACCTCCTTCGCTCGTATATGTGTGGAGATGGATCTGTCTAGAGCTCTAAGAGATGAGGTGATACCAGAAGTTTTTGATGAAGAATGGGTGTAAATAGTGGATTATGAACATATTCCTTTTAGATGTCATAAATGTCATGAACATGGGCATCTATTCAAAGACTACCCTCTCAACAAAATAGAGAGCATAAGTAAAGTTATAGTAGGGAAAGAAACTGAGAGCTTTCATAAAGTGGGAAATAGAGGAAAAGGAGGTAGAAGGGTGCAAAAAAAAAAATCCCACACAGAGGAGCAACAGGCAAGTCCAAACAGGTACAAAATACTAGAAGAAGAGGAAGAGGTAGCAAAGATAGATAAGGCGATGGAGGGCAACCCAGGGGAGAAGGAAAAGGAAGAAAATAGTGAGAAGATACAGGACATTAACTGGAAAAATGGGACTATGTTGAGCAACATGGAACTAGAAATGGACCAAGAAATGACCCCGAGTGAGGTGGAAATGGAGGATCATGAACTGCAGGATATTATTGAAAGATAACACCTAGATCTTGAAAGATTCTTGAAATAGGGGACCATGGAAGGTATGGATTCAATACCTCAAGAGGTGTTTAATAGAGTGCAGCGGTTGTTCCTATGGAGAACTCAGGCCAAAGGGCTAGGAGGGAAAAGAAACCTCGAGAGGCAGGACAATGAAGGGGTGAAAACCTTGAAAACCTCATCAAGACTCACTCCCAGAAACCCAGGAAGGAAATAGGGCAGAAAAAAACAAAATGACCTTTTGATTAAATGTGGAAAACTGATGATAGATTCATGTAAGATGAAAGATCTAATTAGCTACTCCTTTACATATATTTCTTAATGAAGCTGACATCTTGGAATATTAGAGGTCTAGGAAGTAGAAGGAAACAAAGGAATCTCAACAATAGAATGAAAGAAGAGAAACCTGATATGATTTTCATCTAGGAGACTAAATGCTCAATAATAAAAAAATAAGAGAAATACATAGCAAATGGCTTAATAAATATGAATTTATAGAGTCAAAGCAGACAAAACAACAGGAGGTATTCTCACACTTTGGAACCCTCAAAGAATAAGTATAGTGGATGCTGAAGCATCTAGGAACTACTTATCAGTGGTTATCTAGCCCGTGGGAGACAGGGAAGTTTATTTAATCACAAACGTTTATGGTCCACAAAAGCCTGATGACAAACTCAGACTACTAAACTCACTAGAGGATCTGAGAGACAGATATTCAGAAATACCATGGATTTTAGGAGGGGACTTCAACATCATCAGGTCCCTGTCGGAAAAAAAAAGGGTGGGACCAGAACACTAGGCAAAGACTCTATAGCTTTTCAAAATTTTATTAATAATATGAAGCTAGTCGACACTGATATTAGTAATGACCTCTTCACCTGGAACAATAAATGAGGTGGAGAGTCTCAAATAGCTTCAAAGCCTGATAGATTCATAATCTCAGAGGACCTTATGCTCACAGGCCTTAATTTGATGGCGAGGATTCTCCCCTTCCGTGGCTCGGACTATTGGCCTGTTCAACTTGAGGCATCCTGTATAGGAACCCCAAAAAATAGACCTTTCCGGTTTGAAAATATCTGGCTTACCCATCCAGACTTCATCAGCAACATTGAAAAATGTTGGAAGGAATATTTGTCGATTCAGGGCACCAAAATGTTCATTTTGCAGAAAAGATTCAGACATATCAAAATCAGGCTCAAGGATTGGAATAAGAATGACTTTGGCAACATTTTTGAAGTAAAAAAAGTTGTTGAAAAGAAAATACAAGAAATTAATCAGACCCTAACCATTGAAGGTTTTGATGGGGAAAGAAGTGAACAAGCTAATAAGCATCAACAGGAATGGGAGGACTTATGCAAACAAGAGGAAATATTTTGGAGACAAAAGTCAAGAGTACAATGCCTAAAAGAAGGAGATGTAAACACAAGGTTTTTCCATAGATCTACCTTGGAGCACAGATCTCACAACAGGATCTCAACTATCAAGGATTCCAGTGGTAACCAGTTCAATACCCACAAGGACATAGAAGTTGTGTTGGTTCAACATTTTCAAGGCATAGTGGAGGAACCTCTCCTAGACAGATCACAATTCATCAGTGACTTCACAAAGCCCATCCCTAAGCTTGTAACAAGAGAAGACAATTATAATCTTAATAGGCCAGTGAATGAAGAGGAGGTTAGTGAAGTCATCAAAGAAATGTAGAATGGAAATGCACCAGGCTTGGATGGTTTCAATATGGATTTCTTTAAAGCTTGTTTGAGCATTGTCAAGTAAGATATACTAAATGTGGTGGAGGACTCCAAGAAGAATAGAATTGTTTTGAAGGCTTTCAACACAACCTTCATCTCCTTGATTCCAAAACAAGAAGATGCTTTGACACCTAACAGATTCAGACCAATAGCTTTATGCAATGTGGTGTATAAAATAATTTCCAAAGTAATTGCCAACAGGCTTAAAACCCTTCTACCAACTCTAATTTCTACGGAGAAAATGGGATATGTAGAGGGTAGACAAATTCTCAACAATATCATTCAAGCTCATGAGGTGGTTCACTCTTTGACAAGTAAAAGTTAGGCAGGAATGATTATGCAATTGTACCTAGAAAAGGCTTATGATAAGTTAAATTGGCCTATATTAGGAAAGTCCTTCTAGCTTATAGATTTGACCACAACAGGGTGGGATGGGTAATGGCCCTGGTTACTACCTCCAGTTTTTCAATTCTGGTAAATGGTTCTCCATCTAAGATCTTCAATCCTTCAAGAGGCCTCAGGAAGGGAGACCCACTCTCCCCCTTTCTCTTTATTCTTATGATGGAAGGACTAGGAAGAGCTATCAAGTTTGCTAAAGAAGAGGGTAAGATCCAGGGTCTCAAACTATCTGGGAACGGACATGCTTTAACCCATCAACAATTTGTAGATGATACCATGCTACAAGGCATTCCTACGGTCAAGCAAGTGCAAACCTATAAATAAATCCTGCGAGACTTTGCTATGGCTTTAGGTACTGAGGTAATTCTCTCTAAATCAAAGATTTTCTTTTTCAATACCAACATGGCTATTCAAAGAGATATTTCCAGAATACTAGGCTTTCAAAGAGATATGCTACCATCCAAATATCTGGGAGTACCTCTCATAGATAAACATCTAAAAAAGATAGTTTGGGAGCCTGTGATTAATAAGTTACAAGACAAAGCATGAAAATGGACAAGCAAATCCTTGAATTTATCTAGAAGGTTGGTGCTCACAAAAGATGTCCTTCAATCAATCCCCATCTTCATGTTTTCAGCCCTTCCAGCTCCAAAAGGGGTTATACAAAAATACAGAAATATCCAAAGAGATTTTCTTTGGGGTAAAGGGGAAGAAAAGAAAAAATGGGCCTTGGTAGCCTGGGACAAGATATGTAAACCTAAAACACATGGAGGTTTAGGACTGGATGATTTTGAAGTGCTAAACAAAGTGTTGGGGGAAAAAGTATGGTGGAGATGGTTAAAAGAGCCAGATGCTTCTTGGGCACAAATTTGGAACCAAAAATATGCAAATATTTGGCAAGCCAAGGACCATATAAGAATGTCTGGAAACAGAAAAGGCTCCCACATCTAGAATAAAGCTTGGGAAAATAGAGACATAATCCAGAAAAATAGTTTTTGGGAAATAAGAGCTGGAGACCTTACCTGGTTTTGGGAGGACAGATGGCAACAAGAACCTAAACTGTTAAGAGAAGACTTTGAAAATCTCAAGAATGATACTAACACCAAAGGGTTACTCAGAGTAAATGAATTTTGGGATTAGACTAATAGCAGAGGAAAATGGAAAATTTGGAAGGAGACGGAATACAAGAACAATGCCCCCTTGAAAGCACAGGTTGATGCTCTAACAACCATCCTGAATCAAAAAATGATCTTGATATCAGATGATTCTGATCAACTAAGCTGGGGTAAGAACAATGAAGGAAAATTTAACCTTAAAGAGGCGAAATGAATAACCCTTAAGCTAGATTCCACAGAACTGGATTGGGTTTTGAAGCAACTGTGGAAGCACCAAGGATGGATGAAAACCAAACTATTCATTTGGCTAGTGCATCATAAGAAAATTCTGACATGGGAAAACATCTGGAAAAGGGGTGTTTCTAGCCCATCCAAATGCTAGCTATGTGAATTACAAGATGAAACCATGGAGCACCTTCTCAACAGCTGTATTTTTACTTCCTCACTGTGGGATGGGATTGCCTTAATTTTCAGACAAACTGATAGGGACAGAGGAAGCATTACCAACACCCTAAGGAATTGGAGAAGAAATTTCTTTGATTACGAAATAGTAAACAAATCTTGGGCTTTAGCTCCAAGCTTCTTAATTTGGGATGTCTGGAAAGAACACAATAATAGAATTTTCAAAAATCAAAAGAGTTCCTCCCAGAGCATTATCGAACAAATATTAAGACAGCTCAAGGAGACGGCTGGAAATTTATTGAAAGCACCCCCCAAGAAGCCCCCTTCACCTGCTGATGTGCATATTTTACTTCAGATGGATTTGTAGGGGCTTTTTTCTTAGGGTAACAAAAGAATTGTAGATCAGGTAGTCACTGATAAAGACTTCTGGCATCCTCCCCCTCAGGGATATTTGAAATGTAATATAGATGGAGCCTCAAAAGGAAACCCGAGCTTGCTTGGTTATGGGCGAGTGATAAGGGATGAAAAGGGTTGCATTCTGTATATCTTTCACTGTAATTTGGGAAGGACCAAAAACAGTATGGCGGAGCTAATTGCCTTGTTATCACCCAAATTTTTTTTTAACTTTGGAATGTTTGCCTTGTTTCTAGTCATGGTCTTATAATAAGTTTTGAGTCATCGCATGCTTAAAGGGATAAGTAATAGGATTAGAGTCTCAGTAGTCTCATTCTCATTTCCAAACCATTCTTCTAGTCATGGTGTTAAATGGTCTCTAGTTCCTTTCATGCTTAAAGGGTTAGGTCATAGGGTTAGAAGTCTTTAAGGTCATATTTCATTTCCAAACAGAGTTTGACAACCTTATTCCATGTCTTAGAAGTATCGCCTTGTGTTTAGAAGTCATATCTCAAGTCATTTGAAAAAAATTTGGAATTATCTATGAATCCATGTTTTCGTAGTGCAGACAGTGTAAAAAACCTGTTTTGCACTACGAAATCACTGAAGCAGCCTTTTTCAGCAGAAAAAAACCTTGTTTTCTATTTTAAGTAGTCAACTTCCGAGGGTTTTCTTGAGCAACTGAAAGCATATTTAAAAAAACTAAAATCGGATCGTCTTCCTAACATATCTCTCTACAAAAACCTCTTTCAATTTCTTCAAATTCATTATGAGATGGGATAAATTGATGACCCAACTTGCGCTGCAAAACTACTAAAAGTCATTGAGAGAGGAACTCTGTTTTCTGGTTTTAGTTGTCTTTTTAAAGATCAGTTTCTCGCCACATGCAAACTTATTTTGGAATTATGAAGGACATTTCTATTCATAAAATCTCCAACTACGAAAACCTCTCTCATTTTCGTTAAATTAATTATGACGTTGGAGAAATTTATGACCCAACTTGCACTACGAAACCGCTGTAGGTGTAGTTTTGATGTTTTCCTAGTTTTCAGGGCAGATAAAGGAGAAGTTATTAAAAGGCCAGTAGGAGGGTTATGGACATTACCAAGGTTGAAGTTAAGGAGGATAAGTTATCAAGAATTGAATTTAATTCCTATATTAGGTTGTTGTTATCATAATAAGGAGTTGTACTCCCAATTGTATTAGGACTCTAAGATAGTCAGTTAACTGTCACTTGTATTTAATAGTCTGTTTTATAGTGAGAATAGGTGTCCATCATAGAAATTCGAAATATCTTGATGAAGGATCAGGGAATCCATATTGTAAGAGCTATATATGAAGCAAGAGGTTGAACTAGGAAGGGGTTGAAGACTTTTTGGCCCAACTACTGCTTTATGTTATGAACTTATAATCAGTAATGCAGAAAGACTTTCCTGAACAGATCTGAGTTCTCATGGGGTTAATGTTTTCTTCATTTACATGTTACTGTGCATCATTTGCAGTAGATCTCACTGCTATTACTCATAATTCACAACCATGTACTATGACTTCCTTTCGAAATGAGATGATTGTGTCTTTCTGCATTTTGTGAGTAAACTATCTTTGAACTACTAGCAGTACGTTTCATTACTATTACTCAGAATTTATAACCCTATGCTCTGACTTCCTTTAGTAATGGAATTGTTGTGTTTAGTACTAGATCTCATTGTTATTAGTCAGAATTCACAACCATGTGCTTTGACTTCCTTTGGAAATGAGATGATTGTGTCTTTATGCATTTTGTGAGTAAACTATCTTTGAACTACTAACAATAAGTTTCATTACTATTACTCAGAATTCATAACCCTATGCTCTGACTTCCTTTAGTAATGGAATTACTGTGATGACTTATTTTCTTGAGTGAATTATCTTTGTTTGAAAACCCCATTTGAATCAGCTTTCATGTCAAGAAACCTTGCCACTGAATTTATTGACTTGTTGACTGCATAACCCAATGGTGGCAAGCCTTCATCTTTTCAACCTACAAACACACAAAACCAAGATAGAGTTAGCCATCTATATTATCATTAATCAATATCATTAACCTTTAAGAGAGCCCTCTCAGGCTGAGGAGGCTAAGACTAAGCTAAAAGACTGGTTTGAAATAGTTACACTGAGGTAGTATAATCAATAGCCTATCAGGGTCCTATTTTGGTGATAACAGGCCCTAGAGCAATGCTTAGAGATTCTGAAGAATGAAAAGCTTCAGAACATCATAATTGAAGAAGACCTTGAACTGATTATCAATTCAGTTAAACGAATCTATTGTGGCTTGGCTCTAGAAAAAGTCTCGAGTCATTGGAGGCTTCTTCAGGTCTATCAAAGGATCCATGCCCACCTTTAGAACATGAGGACCTTAAGTTTCAAGCATGTGCGATAGACTACCAATAAATTAGTATATATTTTAGCTAATAATAGTGTTCTCTGTTCTAAGAGAAGTAATACGTATAGATGGTATAAGGTTCCCCAAGGCAGGTTGAGGGAAGATTGTCTTAGCCAAGCAAATGCAGATCATGAAATTTATTAGAACAGGGGACTCCAGTAGATTGCATAAGTTGGGGTTTAGCAGATATATGGTCTTGGATGAATTTTGAAAGGAGTAGCCTATCCTTTGTCAGACATATCAGCATAGACCAACTCAGACCTAGGGTTCTTAGGTGGGTGATGAATTATAGCAAGAGGGTTTATACAAATGATCCTTCACTATAGTTCAACTCTGCTTTGTTTCGCAGGGAGATGAAGTGGAGGGCTTTCAGTCAGAAGAATCAATGGAATTCCTACCATAGCAGGTGGCAGGGACACATTTCTGGCTCTCTGATGTATGGTAGGCATTGGGTGTAGTGAATCAGTGGTACTATGAGCCAAACCATGGAAAAGAAGGTTTACCGGTTTTTGGACGACCTCAATACCCGAAGCGGTTTTCTAGATATAAACCCGACACCTCTCATTGAGCAACACATGTCCCATGAAGGAGAAAGAATACTGCCTTTATCGGGCAGGTATTCCTCTTGCTACTCAATTATCTGATATACCTTTCAACCATTGGATCAAGTAGATGAGAATCAATGGCCAAGATTCAACGAGCAGGTTTGTGGGTCCGAGTTTTATTTGATGCCTCCCTAGTGGACCTGAAATTTTCTTTATAACAAAGCTATTCCATCTTTATGGTGACCACTTTCTTTCTATACCACCCTCAAGGTTGTTTCTGGTTCTTCGGGTGCCTTCAACTCTGGAAGCAGTTTTTTAGAAATGAGCCCGATGCCACTCATCCCTCAACACGTGGCTCCAGTAGGAGAGAGAATACCACCTACATCGGGTGTGTATTCTCTCGACTTCTTTTTCACCTGATATGCCTCTCCACTGTTGGATCTAACAACAATGGATCAACGGCTTAGGTTAACCATGCATGTTGGTGGATCGTTGGCCTAGGTTTCCGTAGCGAGCAAGCCGTCTTATTTTTGTGGGTCATCACTCCTATTTATGCTCACTGCCAGTTGGGAGGGGACACTTGCTTTTGTGTAATTTTGTTTCTCGTGCGCTAGTTCCAGAGTTCTGGACTTTTTGTATTTTATGTAATATATCTTTTACAAATTAATGGAAAAAAGGATCGACTCTTGCTTAAGCAAAAAAAAAAGAAATAACAGCATATATATAATATATTATATATATATAGATGGTGATAATGTTTGATACATCAAAACCCAAAAAAATAATATATGTCCAAAATAATATCGGCGGCTCGCAGGCCTCATATATTCGTGCCACCCAGGCCTAAAAAAATGTAAGTGCTAGACCTATGAACTAATCAGCATGTTGATCGTCATAGCATGAGATGGCTCACGCAACATGAGTCAGGAATCAATGGATCTGATCTGATACATGCACCATGTGTCTCTGGTACTAGCGAGGAATGCCTCCCACCCGAGCATACTCTGGGATACCACGAGTCAAATCGTCAAGGTTCCTCGTGATCTCCTTCTCGTTGTCACTCCACTCCTGACAAGGAGTGATAACATCAATCGGGTGGGTGATGTACCTGGCTATTGGTGACATCCCAACAGTGCACTCTGGTCCAACGTCTGCATTAACAAAGAAAAATGTTATAAACACATATATACTAAAAAGTAATTAAAAAATCATCAAAATTAAAAATTTTATTTTTTACCTTCATCGTCAAAATCCTCTCCATCTAGTAGTGAAATGTCTAGATCTCCACTGAAATCGGTGCCACTCTATGGCCCGTTCTCCACGATGATATTTTTTCATCATAGCCATGAAAGGAATGCAGGTCTATACAACATGTGATGGTCCCCAGTGACCCTTGGCATCAAATGACTCCAGTGAGCCATCCACAGGTCGTGTGGCATGGGAAGATCTATGTCAAGTAACTGGTACTGGATCATTGGTGTGTGTTCTAAGAAAAAGGTCACTAGTATGGATCTAAAGAAAAATTGCTTCAGATTCCCCACCTTAGCTTTGGTCAGTTGGCGTTTTATGTTGATCTTCATGGCCTCTGCCCAATTGAATATTGTCAGTGCTGTGCAGTCAATAGCATACAGGAACTTCGACTTGTTAGTCTCATGCACTAGCTGGGACCTGGACACTCTGTTCATAGTCAACACTAGCACTCTAAGTGTCAGATCCTGAACAGTAGAAATCTCAATCTTGCCACTCTTGGATTTGAGGGCTTCAAGGAAATGTTTGGCAAGAAACATGGATATGCTT
Source organism: Pinus taeda (assembly GCA_000404065.3). Classification (NCBI taxonomy): domain Eukaryota; kingdom Viridiplantae; phylum Streptophyta; class Pinopsida; order Pinales; family Pinaceae; genus Pinus; species Pinus taeda. Next base: position 42,943 of record APFE031643341.1, on the reverse strand, counting down.
TCCCTAATCGGTGATGTCCCATATAAGTTGACTATTTCTCCTCTTTAGGACAGTCCTGTGATGAAATATATGTCTAAAGTTTCTAACTCCAGCTCCTGCTCACCAATGACAAATATTTCCTGATTTATGTCCCAGAGACTAATAGTTCCAAAGCAACTTAGGTTGGGCCTGCATCCCTAGCGTGAGAAAGAATTTGAGGAGCCCACATGCCCTCAAAGCTTCCAGGCAATTCGGATCATTCAGTACCTGGTTGTCCACATCCTTGTGCTCCCGTTCTTTCTGGTCTACCATTTTCAACGATTCGTTCCTGCAAAAGCCATAGATTTGCATCAACAATCATTTTTGGCCCGTAAATTTCAAGTTTCAATGGTGGTCTCAAGAGGAAATAGGGTTTTCCCCTATTCATGGTGCTGACGTGCCTATTTTAAAAATAGTTGCATCGATGATGTAATAGGCCATGTCAATTACCCTCTAACAACACGATTCCATGCTTAGAAGTCGTGTCAACCAAGGGTGAAAAACTTTTGATAAATCCTCCCTCAAAATCATAAAAAATGGTTAGAAATAGGAATATAAAGCATGAAAATGAAGCTCAGGGCCTTGGCTCTTACCTGTAACTAGCGGCTCAATGAATGACCTCCCAGATATCCCACAGTCTACTCTAGAACAATTAGGGAAAAAGTGAGTAAAAAGTATTTCACAGCAAGGTGAAATGGTAAATGGTAAAAAATATTTACTTTTCCTCCTTTTTATTCATTTTTTCATGAAAAATATTAGTTTTTTGTAAATATTTTAACCTATTTTGCCTCAAGAATTGGATAATTCACTTTACCTTTTTGTAGAGCGACAGGTGACGGATGTTCGACGATGATGCCAAGTCACCTTTCAACTCTTTTCTCGACTTGTAAAACTCATGAAAATATTGCCGAGTATTTTTCCATTTTGACTCATAAAAGAGAATAAAATGGAGGGTCCACTTTCAAGCTCTTTTCGGACCCTTTAAACGTGAAAAGATAGTCAAGCCCTTGTTGTTTTGAACTCGTTAACGGATGGGAAACGTCGTGTGCCTAGTATAAGTTTACCCCTTTTTCGGGTTGGGATGCACTATTTATGAAAAAGGCACACCTTGACTGAAATGGTCAAGTGGTTCTCTCAAGTATCATTTTCTACCTTTTCGAGCTCGAGAGACCCAAATGTACAAAAAGGGGCCTTGTGGAGTTTTATTTTCCATGTCCTTTTCAGACTCTCTAAACATGAAAAATATATTGAGTTACACCTTTTTTGGACTCATTAAAATATTAGATGACATCGGATTCATCACCATAACAAACATGAGCTTCTCCTTCCTAGGGATCGTAAAAATTACTAGGTCGGATCTGTCCGAAGAATGAACTTACAGTGCAAGAATATGCTATCCCCTTCAAGCTTGCAATTAAAAAATATTTGGGGTACTTGCTAGAAATGGTGGGGGAAAATTTTGGAAATCTAGTTGGTTGTGTCGACAGCTCACTCTTGAACATTACACTTTATGCTTTGTGTTGGGTTGGGATATCCTACTTCGTATGGTTGACCTTCCTGGGTTGGCTATTCATTTTTTCCTTCCATTTGATCTCTGCCATGTCATCATGACCACTAATCCTATGGATCCAAAAGCTACCAAACTTCCAGTCATGTCACCGACATGTTCAAGAGTTCTCCATTTTCAGTTACATTTACCTCTGATTCTTTGTATCATCCAAAATCATTTTCTATGCTTTTGTCTCGCATTGATGATGTGGGATACATTATGGCCCTCCTTCGACATGGTCACTTTGTGTCGACTTCAACTCATTATCTGTAAATTTGACTGAGAGACTCCCTTCCAGTCCCTTAGAGCTTGCATTCCCTAATAGTAATTTATTTGCATTCGACAAGAAGCTCACATCATTAGATTTCAATCGAGTGATTTCACAGGTGTTAAACTTCAGTTCCTCTATTCACATTCCATGGATTGTGTTGATGGCACCTTGAGGACCATTATCATTATTGGTGGTTCCTCTCGTGCTTGTTAACAGTTTACATCATTGATTGGTAATCAAGGGATTCTCTATCATGTTTGATGTCAACACATCTATTCACATGTCAGAATTTGTACTTTGATTGGGTCGCGTTAGAGCGCAAGACCCTGGCTCAGATCACAAAAGTCCAAGTTGTGAAGTGATGTGACACGGTTATGTTGATATACATGTCTCTTTCAGATTGATGGTTACGACCATACAATGAGTTACCATACATGATCCTTCTCATTATTGGATCGCTGTGACCATACCTTGGTTTCATTATGATCTTCCTTTACGAATGGTTACACCTATACCTGGATCCATTTACATGATCATTCTTTAGATGGCTGTGTCGATGCCATGATTCATGCGTCATTTAACAGAGTTTTCAGTTATGTATATGTATATGTATTTTCTTGCAGGTTTTCTGACGACAAACTACGATTCCCCGCACTGATTAATAAAGCATTTCATCCCTCACTCTATTTTGACCTTCACACTTTAGGGGGCATCTATTACACAACATTTTATCACTATCCCTACAATCCCCATTCGTTGATCATGGAGGACCTCTATAGTGAACCCTACATGCATTCCCTTCATGAAGAAACTCCCATTGTATCTCTTCATGAGCAGAATAATTCCCTTTTGCACCATTTCCCCAAAATCTTTTGTTTTTCCTAGTTTACAAGATCGATGCTAATGGCCCTTGTCCTCCTCACATCGATATGTAGGGATTAAACCTGTCTCTAGCGCTAATCAAAGTGACTGAACTTTGTTCCAGTTATGTTGGTCATCTTATGGAAAGTTTTTTAAATAAAGAGCCAAAGCTTCTAGCTCTAGAAGCTTCGTAATGGAAGTCTGGTAAATGGTTTGGCCGGATGGGATCGAGAATGTTAGTTTGGGATCCTTTCCCCTATAATGATGGAACTACCTCAAGAGACAAGATCGCCCATGAGAAGAGGATCCATCTCCCATCCAATCATGTTATATAAACCTCCCTTTTTCCCAAGCACAATCTAGTGTTAATGTTGGTGTGCTAGTGCTAATTAAGTTTGGAGTAAACATCAAGCTATCCGTAGTTGTAGATGTCTAGTTGTGTGAGGGAGAAGTGTGAATTAGGTTTAGTGAAAAGCCTAAAGGGAAGAGCCTTAAAACTATTATTTTTAAGTCCATCATGGAATGCTAGCAGAAGTGTGTGGGAACTTGGTTTTGTTGGAGGAGAACGGCAATATCAAGGCAATGGTTGTAATCTCTTCTTGATTCAATATATATATGCAACTATCGATTGATTTCCTACATGATGTGTTATTTTACATGTTCATGGCTTAGTGTTTCTTGACTTGTTAAGTAGGTTGAATTACAATTTGTCTATTATCACGATTGTTGTTTGTTGTTGTTTACTTGTTTTAGGTAAGTGAAGAAGGAAACGAGAGATAGTTGGAGCGAGCAAGCAAGAAAATCATCGAATAGGATAAGTGTATTAAAAGGTAGGCCCTCTTAATTGGTTCTAACCTAAGGAAATATTCCATAAAATGTATCAGTTGTGGCTAGACCAATTATCAGGCTAGAGGAATTGTTTATGTCCACACTCATAATTTTACTTCGCCACAGCTCCCCATAAAAAAATTGGAAGAGTTTAGAAATACCAAAAAAACACTCTTAAAGACTCCTATTGACCACTTCTCATCAATTAGTGAGAATTAATATAATTTATTTCTTTATTTTTCACGTAATAAGTGATGTCACAAATCAAGACATCTAAATCAGCTAGATAATATCTAGGTGCCTTTTTATTCTAAAACATTACCTACTAGTCACTTATGAAAGGAAAATTTCCATGTACTAAGTGACGTTACAAATAAAGACATCTAGATCTATTAGATAATATCAAGGTTCCTTCTTATTTTAAAAATGTTGGCTTAATGGGCCCTGACCCAGGTTCAGAGTTGTTCACTCCAACCAACAAAACCCTAACTACTAGCCCTTTTGGCAACAACCTGCATAGGGAAGGCTACATTCTTACTCAAAGAAGTATTAGGGGATGCTAGAACCAGGTTTTCGCATCTAGGACATGAGATAAGTGGTTATTAAGCCCTAACAGTTTAGTTCTGCCTTTGTGCAGATCACTATCCTTATAGGGCTCATTACGGTAACTAAGGTAAACTAGATTCTAGGTCTTCGCAAATGCCTATAATCCTGTTTATCAGAAAACATAGAAGAAATAACCATTATATTCATGAAATTAGATAACTACTCAATTCATGCATAGATAAGATGGATTCAGTGATTTCACGCAACATTTATTCATTATTCCATAGAAAGCACATTATAGGCGATAATTCGTAACATAAATATAATTCAACATAAATGCTCAGATTGCAAAATAATTCTTCAAAATCAGTCTTTATTTAATTCTAGCATTCAAGTTACAGACTTCTCTGCCCTACACACTCAGCTACAGGGGTCCGTGCACTCAGCTATAGACTTTACCAAGTCCTCCTGCGCAGTCAACTGCAGTAGCCTTCCCCTTCTCGCCTAAGTACAAGAAGAGAAGCCTTCTTGCCTTAGCACTCGCCCCAAAAACAATCTCTATCTTGATTCTTCATTTTCAACTACTACTTCTAGACTCACTATGAATCAATTATATATCCTTCTCATTATAATACCATGGTTCGCGGACCATGGGTGAGTCTCAAAACTGACCCAAAATAAGGGGCTAAACCCATTTGACTCGTATCTAGTTGCGCGCTCCACATCCACATTTCGTGGAGAATTTACATATTTACAAAAACTTATAAAAAAATTAGGTTAAATAACCCCAAAAATGACCTTAGGGATGCAATCCCAATAGACCACCAACACGAAGATCATGACTCACCCTCGAGTCACTCAACTGGCACTTCGAATTCGCTACATAGACCTTTGAGCTCAACCTGTAACACTGTAACTTCAACAACGTTCTACACCGTAGCCTGCTGCACTTCTTCGACCAATTTTTCTGTTGTGAGGCCCTCTATTGCTATGCGCATTATTCTCTATGTTTGCTATAGCACCTGGAACTTTTCCTTAAGTGATAGAGTAAGCTGATAAGATTCCTCTATCCATGGCTATAATATGGCATTTAGAAGGGCCTCCTTCCTCTCCAATTCTTCTACCTATGGTTGCAGCTACTTCCCATCTTGTAGCTTCACGAGGCATTGTGATGGCGCAAAAGTGAACGCAATCACTCAGACCTCATGATACTTCTGTTATGTCTTGTGGACATCAGTGTTAAGCTTCTGCAAGTTTGGGTCCTCTTTCACTTTTTTCCACAATTCCATTACTGTGTCGAACGCCATTGCATACTCCATGATTGCAAAATCCAATGTGTTCATATTTTCCTTGATTGCTACTCTGTGTCGCTCCCAAACCTTTGGTGGAGTCATTGGCTGCAACTTCAACTGTAGCTCTGTGATCTTCGTTTCGAAGTTGAAAGTAATCTTGCCAACTTCATCCTTTGATGCACATACTATGGCAGCCAATTTCTTACTTTTGTTGAGGCTTCGGCATCCTTCGATATGTTCAATTCAGGTACTGACTTACAAGCCTTTTTGATCGTTGTCTCCAAGCTTTGCCTTTATGTCTACATCTCCTACTTTTCCTTTAGCACTTGCGATTTCTTCACAAACATCTATTTAATATTTACCTAAAATTCGCTGATGACTGTAAGGTTCCACTGCTCCCTGATCCTTAGCTCATCTAAAACCCACTGATATAATGTGTGGAGGGTATAGAGCGGTAGCACAACCAAATTCACTCCCATTTCTTTTAGGGTACTTAGCATAGTGTGATCCTCATTGAACTCCATGAGGATGGACCCTTCTAGCAATGATATGACTCTGAGATCCAAAGTCTGTTGCAGCTCCACCACTATTCCAATTCCCTGTGTCAAGCTCACTTGTTCTCCTCTTGCTTGTTCAATGCCCGCCATAATACTACTAGCCTAGATTTTCAGCTCACATAGATCCTTTTGGATGATCCCGAGCATCTACATATACTCTTTCTCAAACCGTTGCAACACCTCGGTCGTTGTATCTCTAACCTTGTCACCGATGTCATCAAGATCACCTTCTATTAGCACCATTGGGTTGATGTGTGTCTGCTTATTAAACTTATGCTTATTTCAATGTCCAATATTCTACTACTTTCTATGCCTCTTCAAGGTGAAAAGAGTGCTCTGCCCCTCACCACGGCCTCCTCATTTCTCTAAAAGTTCCTACTCATCTGTGCGCTATGAAGCCAAATTTTCTTCTTCTTCTATATCGTGTCATTATTTCTCTATCTTCTCTTTCGTGTTCCACTCTTTCTCCACCCATTATTTTTTTGCAGCTGCCTTAGTAGTAGCTTCCTTCTTCTTCTGCTCATCTAAGGTGTGTGCGGCCTTATGAGCTACTTCCTTACAATTCTGCGTAGCTGTAAACTATGCGATAGAGCTCCCTGCACCTTTGCTTGTACCCACATCAAGCTCTGTGGGCTCGTGCCACTCTGTTGGCCGAGTCCCCATGATCTCTTGTATGTCTGTCTCAGATACTAGATATGTCGGCTTGTGCCATAGGTGTTGTGGTTCCTTCCGTGCTTTGATAGACACATTGTGGAAGTCGGCCTTGAACTCTGCATAGGTCAAAAATTTCCCAAACAAGGTTGGGAACAACCCTGGCCTCTAACTGATAACCATGCGAAGGTCCATCTCCATATAATGTAGAAGATTTTCAATTCCTTAATCCTTCCTGGATCCTTTGTAACCCACAATGAGGCGAACCTCACTACCTCAGGTAAATCTTCCTTCTACTAGGGAAACTGATTGTCCTCCGGCAATCTCCAAGATACTAAAACAATAGATAATAGAAGCCATGCATAATGAAATGGATTTCTCTCTTCCTAGGCTTCTCAGTAGTTTATGAGGAACTCCTTGCATAGAAACTTTGCCCAATTGTATTGGACTCCCTTCGCACACTGGGTTGCTAGTGACACTACTGGCACCGGAACTTAATCCACGCAACATTTCCTCATGATTTTACCCGCAAGAATCTAGGCGACGAACTACACCACCTGCTCCTGTATAGAGGAGATAGAATATCTGTGTGAATTCTTAACAAGCCCATACTTTTCCTTCATATTGTTTGCCAAATTGTTTTCCCCAGTTTTCCCTCAAAAATCCTTGGCGGGGTCCACTCCTTTGTAAGGCAACTTTGTTATGTAGTGGATTAACATGTTGGTGATTGGGATGGGATCCCCAAGCAATAGACACCCATGATGCACCAACGCGAGGATCTGGCGCACACACACCGTGTTGATAACTTATCGATGAAAGTGCGGCCCACAAAGCATGAGCAATAGTCTAGCCTTTTCAACACCTCTGACCCACTTCATGGGCTCTAACCACATAACCCCAGTCTCCTCATAGTAGATTTTGGTCATATACTTGTTGGTCTCCAAATGTGGGAACCTCTCATGGTCTGAGAGGTTCCAATCCTCCATTTTCAGTACATGAATGTGTGCTAGTGTTGTGCCTTCAAATTCCACCTATTCAGGCAATAGGGGATCGATACCATGAATTTGTTAGAATTAGCATCCTTGGTAACCTTTCTCTTTCCTTTCGTAGAGGGATATATGGTGGGAGCTGTGAGATACACTCGACCTCTTTGGCATCCAATTCCTCCACACCTTGGTATTCCTCATCCTCCAAATCAACCACTTTCTCTGGTTGTTTGTCTTTTGCCTCCTTTTGTTGCACCTTCGGATTCTTCCTCAGTGACATTCTCACTCGCATCAACTTCTTCTACTTTTCTTTTACAGTGGATTTCTTCTCTTTTCTGGTGGATTGCTTCATCCTCTGCAGCCTCGGCGTGGTAGGCACAGGGGTTGTGGCTTCCATACTTGAATGTTGGGGCCCTAGCTCGTCAGACAAAACATCTTCGGAACTTATGTCTTTGGTAGGGTTTCTCACAGTCATTCGTTCAATGAATAGCTATTGGGCTGTTGCAGTGTAGTTTGCAAACAAGGGGCGCATGATGAACTCTTCCCAGAAATGATGATTCATAAACTTTAGATAGAAAAGCACCCAAACAATTCTTAGAATGCAAACTATTCTTCGTTGGACCAACACACACAATTTATAGGAAGTTTTGAATTAAAATCCAACCATTCTCCCCAAATTCTGATAATAAATACATCTTGGGTGGAAAATCTCCAAATATTTTCACCATAACTAGCACCTACCCACTGCTCTTAACTGATTTTTGGCCATCAAATCATAAATAGTAACCTCAATGGCTACTTTTGGACACACATGCGTGGCACCATCCTCCATGGCACAACTCATCCAGCGCAATTCCACCTGTCACACCCCTGTAATCCGTCACACAACCTTTTTACCATGTTCTTCACTTAGTTGGGCATCATAGTTTATAGTCTCACAATCCCTTGCAACTGCCTCGATTTCTAAGATTGTCTTGCTTCCATATAGTCTTCGCGCAAGGGCACAATCCCCTATGTACAACTTCAACCTACTTCCGTTTACTTTTCCAGGGAATGGTTCTCCATTCAGCTTCACGAGTTGGAAAATGCCACCATCTATGATCTCCTTAATAACATATGGCCCCAACTAGTTCATTTGAAACTTTCCTAGAAACTTCGTGAACTTACTATCATACAACAACACCAAATAATCTGCCTTGAATGTGCACAACTTAATATGTCGATCATGCCATGCTTTCTCATGCTCCTTTTGCACTTGCTGGTGAAATCCTACATGGAAGCAGTCTTCTTCTAACTTCGTGAGTTGCAAATGCATGAGATATTTTATCAATCCACTTGTCAAGTTCTTTCTTCATAGGGAACCATTTATCACACATCTCTCAGATAGGTCCCGATCCTGACAACAAAATCATTTGTTGGTTTAATGGGGCCTGAAGCAGGTTCAAAGTTGTTCACGCCAACCAACAAAACCCTAATTGCTTGCCATTTTGGAAACAATCGACATAGCGTGGGTTGTAGTCTCACCCAAAGCAGTATTGGGGGATGTTAAAACTAGGTTTCTACATCCATGGATGTGAGATAAGTGGTTCTTATTTAGGTTTTAACCCCATACAAAAATTACCGACATACGAATTCTAAAACATAGAAAATAAACAATGCGAGAGAATAAGACATAAAACACATATACACAGAGATTTTCCCCTGGATCCCAAAACTGGGACTACTAGATTGACTTTTCATTATGTTCCTTTCAATGCTACAATACATATTTATACATGGCCAAGCATCCAATACCATGGACTGAAAACCATCGCGTCCAAAACCATGGATCGAAAACCATCACATCCAAAACCATGTGCGAAAACCATGCACAAAACCACAGGTAGGTCCACCAAACCTAATATAGGGTCTAGAAAACTTTTCCATGGGGCGCTGCCACAGACCCCGTAGATGGGGTCTACCCGCCCCCATGTGACACCCCCACCACGCAATTGGTGCAACAAAGGGGTTAACTACATAGGCTAGTCATGGAAAGAATATAACACAACCCAACATTCTCCCACTTATTGTTTCCTTTCCACAGTGGGCCACAGGAGCTTACTCATTTATCCAGCTCTGCAACACCCATTTTTTCTCTACACCAAGAGAACTTCTCAGAGCTCACAGATTTTCTCAATGCATCTGCAATATTCTTCAAAGTGTCCACCTTTACCAGCAACACCTTTTTGTCTTCTATTACATCCCTCACAAAGTGATACTGAACATCAATGTGCTTTCTATTTGAATGGTAAGCAGGGTTCTTTGCCAAGAAAATTGCACTCTCGCTGTCATAGTCTATCCTTATAGCTCCTTTCACTAACCCCATACTTAAACATAATCTCTACAACCAAAATACTTCCTTGCTTGCATGAGTGGTTGCCATGTATTCTGCCTCTATAGTTGATAGTGCCACTATAGATTGTTTCTTACTCATCCAATTGACTACACCTCCAAATAGGTTAGACACATACCCACTTGTAGATCTTCTCTGATCTAGATCTCCAGCCCAGTCTGCATGAACAAAGACATGAATATCTAAAACTCTATCTAATCCTGCTCTTCCTTGGTAGCACAAACCATAATCACTAGTGCCACGCAAATACCTAAAAACCCACTTCACTGTAGTCCAATGTTCCTTCCATGGTTTTGACATAAACCTGCTCAATACTCCCAGTCCATGTGTAATGTGTGGTCTCGTATAGACCATCGCATACATCAGACGACTGAATGCACTTGCATATGGAACACATGACGTGTCCTCTTCCTCTTCTTGTGTCTTGGGACACTATTCGGCAGATAACTTTACACATACAGGAATAGGAACCTTCATCGGTTTACTATCTTGCATATTAAACCTCTACAGTATTCTCTCAACATACTTCCTCTAGCTTAACTAGAGATTCCTCTTTGCCTGATCTCTTTTAATTTCCATGTCCAAAATATAGTTTGCAGCACCAATATCTTTCATGTCGAATTTGGAGGACAATTGGGTCTTCAAACCCAGATAATTTCTGTCATTTCCAACCAACAACATATCATCCACATATAAGATCAGATAAATAACACGGTCACCAATTAATTTAAAATACACACAGTGATCTTCTTTGCTTCTAGTGAAGCCAAGTCCTTATATAAATGTATCAAATTTATGATACCACATCCTTGGTGGTTGTTTTAACCCATACAGAGACTTCTTTAACTTGCATACCAGTTCTTTATTACACTTCACCAGAAATCCTTTAGGTTTCTTCATGTATATCTCCTCTTCCAGATCCTCATGAGAAATGTTGTCTTCACATTCATCTGTTCTATCTCAAAATCAAAAGCAACAACAACGGATAAAACTAATCTAATAGAAGTTACCTTGGCAACAGGAGAAAAACTATCACCAAAATCAATTCCGGGCACCTGGGAATAACCTTTTGCTACCAACTGAGCTTTGTATTTCTCTACCTTTCGTTCTGCATTTGTCTTCTTCTTGAACATCCATTTGTTGCCAATGAGTTTCCTTCTAGCTAGAAACTCCACCAAATCCCAAGCCTCATTTTTGTGCAAAGATGGCATTTCATCAACCATGGCCTGTTTCCAAAGTTTTCCATCATTTGAATCTACTGCTTCCTTCATAGTTTTGGGATCATCATCAGTAATAGATAAATCAAAATTTGAATAGGAAGCAGATGGACTATACCCTTCTGGCTACCTTCTTTCTTGAGCTAATCTTCTCACACCTAGAGTTTGTGGCTCTTCATATTCTAATTCCTCTTCTGCTGTAGAGTATGATTCTTCGTCCTTAAGCTCAAACTCTATCTTCTTAGGTTACTTTGGTTGGACTTCATGTTTAATAACATATTTCACCTCTTTGAACACCACATCTCGACTTTACACAACCTTCCTTGTTACTAGGTTCCAATGCTTATAACCATTTAAACCATCCTTATACCCAATAAACATGCGCTTTTCAGATTTACTATCATCTTGGTTCTTTTATCCTCTGGAGAGGGTTTCTTACTAGTACATACCTCTTGTGGAGTCTTATCCTGAATGCTGATGAAGGTGATCAGTTGACTAGGTAACATGCTCTCTCCATCGCCTATTCCCATTATTCCTGTCCTAACCCGACACCATTGAACATGCTTCTTGCCCTTTCCATCAATGTTTTGTCCATTCTTTCTGCAACCCCATTTTTATCAGGTGTGTATGGAGTAGTCTTCTGCCATGCTATACCACACTTCTTACAAAATTCTTCAAATTCCTTACTGCAAAACTCTCCATCGTTATCTGTCCTTAACACCTTTATCTTCTTCTCTGTTTGGTTTTCCATTAGAGCCTTAAATTCTTTAAACCTGTCAAAGACTTTAGATTTCTTCTTAAGGATATATCCATGTATTCCTTGAGAAGTCATCTATAAATGATACATAGTACATAGAATTACCCAGTGATGGAACCTTCACAGCTCCAAACACATCACTGTGCACAAGTTCTAATATCTGTTTTTCGCTCTTACCACCAGAGGGGGAACTCACCCGATTTTGCTTCCCATATACACAATTTTGATAAAAGTCAAAATCCAAAGAGCTATTACTCATACCTTCTAGCATACCTTTACCATGAAGTATTCGAAGGTCCTTCTCTCCAATGCATCCAAGCCTTTGATGACATAGCATGGTATTCTCTCCAGAGACCACTAGATTTTCTGCTCCACTTTTAGGTACCACAGAACTGTTGCACCCATCAACAACAGTGCTACCTTGCAGCTTGTACATAGTTCCAATTCAAACTCCATGCATCAATACCAGTGCTCCCCAAACCATATTATAGGTATCCTTCTCGAACACTGTTTTTACACCTGCATCATCCAGCTTTCTTACAGAAATCAAATTTCTGGCTAATGCAGGAATATGTAGAACACCGAGAAGTGTTCTAACCCTTCCACCTTGCAACTTCAACTTTACTTTTCCGTGACCAATGATTCTAGCCTTCCTTTCATCCCCTAAGAAGACATCACCACCATCATATTTCTCATACTCGTAGAACCATTCTCTATGGGGAGTGAAGTGAAAGGATGCACTTGAGTCAATCAACCATGCCTCATGATCTACATGTGTACGTGAAGAAGCCAAGTACAAATCCCCACGTTCATCTAAGGTGGTTTTCACCTCTACAGAAGGAGCATCATTAGATCCATTTCCTTTGTCAGGTGCTTTAGATTTACAGTCCCTTTTGTAGTGCCCTTCCTTTCCACATTTCTAGCACACCACTTTTACAGGTTTTCATGGAGATTTAGATCTCCCACTCGATGAATTATTTTTGTTTCTATTCTGGGAACGTCCACGTATAGAAAAGGCATCACCATTTTGGCTCTCCATATTTTTTTGTCTCATCTCCTCCGTCAGCAAGGATGAGACTATTGCATCAAACTGCAAAGTAGTTTCATTGCTACCTATTGCAATAACTAGACTATCCCACGAATCTGGTAGAGAACACAACAAACTGATGCACTTATCTTCATCTGAAAGTTTAATATCAACATATAGTAATTGACTTACCACAATATTAAATGCGTTCAGATGCTCTGTCACTGAGTCTCCGTATTTCATCCTTAGGTTATACAATTGTTTCTGTAGGAACAGTTTATTCACCAGAGACTTAGATTGGTACAAAGTCACTAACTTTTCCCACAAAGCCTTAGCCATAGCTTCCCCTGATACATTCAACAATACTGAACCTGAGACACACAATCATATTGTGGTCTTTGCCTTGCGATCCAACTTCTTCCATTCTTCAACAGACACTCTTGTTGGTTTGGTACGTGGATCTACTGCAAGCCACTGATCTTTGTCCACCAACAGATCCTCCATCTTCAGTTTCTACAACTCAAAAATTTGACCATTAAATTTCTTGTTCCCTATCTTTCCACTACTTGCCATCTTCTTTCACCACCAGAAATGATCTCGCAGATCTCCCACTAAACAGGGTCTACCATAGGCCCGAGTGAAACCCCTCAGCAACAAAGGCGTCCCATTGAAGCCAAAATAGCTCTGATACCAAATGTAGGTTTTAACCTCATACAAAAATTACCTGCATACGAATTCTAAAACAAAGAAAATAAACAATGCAAGAGCATAACACATAAAACACATATACACAAAGATTTTCCCCTAGATCCCAAAACTGGGACTACTAGATTGATTTTTCATTATGTTCCTTTCAATGTCACAATACATATTTATACATGCTGAAGCATCTAATACCATGGACTGAAAACCATCACGTCCAAAACCATGGACCAAAAACCATCGCATCCAAAACCATGTGTGAAAACCATGCACAAAACCACAAGTAGGTCTGCCCAACCTAATATAGGGTCCAACGAAAATTTCCCCTGGGCATTGCCCCAGACCCAGTAGAGGGGGGCTACCAGCCCCCCCTCAAATCCCCTGTGAACCCCCTCGTTGTGCAATCGGCACAATGAAGGGGGGGCTCCACCCCCCCTCTAACCCCCCAGTTAACTACATAGGCTAGTGATGGAAAGAATATAACACAACCCAACATCTTAAGCTCTGATAGTTTAGATATTCCTTCACACAGATCGTTATCCTTCTAGGGCTCATCACGAAGGCATACGATTAGTCTTTGGAGACCTTAAACAAAAAATTTATCCACTTTCGCACATCAATAATTAACCATAAATTTGACCCTGTGCAGATCTATCCTCTTTATCAGGAAACATAGCAGAAATAACCCTTATCTTCATGAAATTATATAACTACTCAATTCATGCATAAATAAGATAGATTCAGTGATTTTGCGCAACATTTATTCATTATTCCTTAGAAAACACATTATAGGCAAAAATTCATAACGCAAACAAAATTCAACAAAAATGCTTAGATTGCGCAATAATTCTTTAAAATCAATCTTTATTTAATTCCAGCTTTCAAGTTACAGATTTCTTCACCCTGCACCCTCTGCTGTAGGTGTCCGTGCAATTAGTTGTCAACTTTATAAAGGCCTCCTATGCACTCAGCTCTAGGAGCCTTCCCCTTCTCGCCTAAGTACAGGAAGCAGAGCCTTCCTGCCTTAACACTCGCCCCAAAAATAGTCTCTATCTTGATTCTTCGTTATCAAATAGTACTTCTAGACTCACTATGACTCAATTATATAGCTTTCTCATTACAATACCATGGTCCACGGACCATGGGTGAGTCTCAAAACTGACCCAAAACAAGGGGCTAAACCCATTTGAATCCTATCTAGCTGCACGCTCCACATCCATATTTCGTGGATACATTACATCTTTACAAAAACATATACAAAATTTTGGTTAACTAACCCCAAAAATGACCCTAGGGACCCTATCCCAACAAAAGCCTTACCTACTAGCCACTTCTTAAAGGAAAATTTAGTTGGACAATATGAAGTTTGAACACAAGTATTTCAGCTAATCAAAGAATTGACTTTAATGCACCATAATTTGCAACAAGAAAAGTGTTGTTGTTTTTTAAAGAATGTATAGTCCAAGATGTCATATCTCATAGAAATTTTGGAGCAACATCATTTGAAATGAGCACATTACTATATTTTAACATTATTTGACACAAATAAAGTCACAACCTTGGGCTTTTCTAAACTGCCATAATGCCTTATGCATTTTATTATTTTCATTGTGCTAGTTTATGACATAACTAATAATATTGTTCTCACTCTAGAAAAAATGTAAGACAACGTGAAATAAGAAATGTGAACTATCCTATCCTTTTAGCCCAGATTTGATCCAAAAAATACGAAAGAAATATCTTATTGGCACCAACTAAATTGCAAAAAAATATGTACATGGAGATAGATTGTTAGATATTAACCCAAGGGGTTGACTCAACCAGCTATCACCAATAATGTTGGATATTAGGCTAGTTCGATACCAGCAGGTGCCTAGTTCAAATACCCCTAGGTCATGTTGAAAAACCAAGTGTAAAAGATGGGATGCACTTAATTTCTCTTTCTTGGTAATTCCTTGTGAAAATTATTTCTATTTTTATCTTTACTTATTCTTCATCAAGCAGTTACACTTATGTTCAACAATTCAAAAAAGTAGAGATCACATTACATAATATACAAGAAACAATCACACCCTCAGAAAACCCATAATGGAGAAAAAACCAATAATTCTTTCCTATAAAATCATATCAAAATGAGAGATATCCAAGCCAAGAACCAATACTATACTGCCACAAAGATACCAAGTCAAACCCTCCTCAAAGTCTCCTCCAAAAGTTAAAGTCAACATTGGTCAAATCTACTCCATTCTAGTCAGACTAAGAAAATTTAAGTTCTGCAACGAGGGCTGAAATTCAGCCTGCAATTATCCTATAAAAAACTCGGCCTAATCATAGAAATGTGTCTTTTACACATGAGAGCTTGTAAAAGTTATAAATTTTGTCAAAGATGTTAATTTCTTCTCGCTTTGACTTTCCTCTCTCTTCCCTTCGACTCATAATTTTCCTTCCTTTGCTAGGTGCTCAATATAATTGTTTTGTTTTCTCAATGAATTATCTCCAAATGTGTTGAATGGATCTCCAATATATAGTTGTCCAGGAGGGTCAAATAGGTTCTAATTGGAGGGCTACGCTGACATGTCCAAGGAGGGTGGGCTTGGTCAACTTCTGGGCTTATGAATTATAATAAAATTTCAAAGTAATTTTATTTTAAATCTCGAAATGGGGCATCAAATAAATAATTTTTCATTTGACTCAAAAATAAACTATTTTGACTCTAGCATGAATAACATGCTTCACAAATCATCATAAATACAATAATGATAATTATACATTATGAATATTGAACGTAGTTATAGACATACAATTTCAATAGGTGAGGCACACTAGTCTAGGCCAACATATTTACTAAGGATTCCATCCACATATAACGTGTTCCAACAAGGTTTTTAATGGAAAAACAAGATAGATAGACAGATAGATATCGAGAGAAATTCACCTGATGAAATAGGGCAAGTGACTAATGAGACTAGTTCAGCAGACCTGCCAAATATATATGTTACAACTCATTCACACCACAAAAAACATCCAAAATCCTCTAGATGAACATTATATGAGCATGAACATTGTAAAAGAAAGGGTTCAAATGTATTTGGAACACCAAAATTTGATGATTGTAACTAACCCAATGGAAAGAAAGTTATGAACCTAAACATAGGTAGACACTACAAGAAGAATAGTATTATGAATAGGAGTAACTATAAAATAACTATAACATACCACTGATATTTAACATATTTTGTGTACTTCTCCCAAATTATTTGTTATGAATCACTCTTTGGAATGACCTCCACATAAGTCACTGTTTCTCCTTCCATAACCTTCCCTGTTAGAATAAGTCTTTACACTTTCGAAACCTCTAAAAGGTTGTAATCAACTTATTCGATATCACAGTAACTATCAAAGAACAAAATTCAAAAGGAATCCTATTAAACAACATTATAATCATCGCATCTAAGGTTCATCATTTTGAATGGGCATGCTTGCAGGTTTCGAAGTTGAAATCGGATCTGGTGTTTCTCAAGAGATGCAGAGATTCCTCCATAGTTGTTGGAAGATCTACTCTCCCTATTTAACATGCAACCATGATCTGATTCTTCAACTTGTCCTGACGATGAACCACACTCGTTGGTTTGAATCAGATTGAGAAAAATATTATAATGTGATTTCTGCTGAATCTTTTTCTCAAAAACATTATAACGAGTTAGAAATTTTAAGAAGGCATATTCGTGGATAACCATTGGTTGTAAAAGTGAAAAATATCAAGGTAAAAATGGAGTTGTTGTGCTCTACAAATAAAAGGCATTTCCTTATCTTCAAAGAATACCTTGGCTTAGTACAATTTGTATCTAGGGGCCAAAAATTCTAGCCTAAGGTCAAATATATTTGTGACTAAAAACATCTTAGCCTAAGAACTGACACCACAAACAATCTAAAATAGCATTTTAATTTCTTCCTTTCCATGTAACTTTGAAATCTTCAAGACTCAATAGAAAGAAATGATATGTCTAGTGTAAACACCCAATTCATATAATATACCTGGAAGGATGACATTGCTAGGTTCTGACAGGGATAGTTCTCCCACAACACCATCCGATTGAATGGGAAGATAGCTGCAACATATTACAACTCATTAGCAAGTCCATTAAATAATAAATACATTTTATTTCGACATATCAGACAATAGTAAAACATAATAGAAAAATGGCCATGCCTTAAACTATCGTTCACAAGTCCTCTACATCACACATGGAGAAAGAAGGCATAACAATAAAAGTATTACCCAAAATATAACTGACATGTGTAATCATCATCTGTAACTTCATAAGCTTTAGAGTTTTCTCCAATGATCATAGTCCTTGTTCCTTCCTCAATTTATCTATACCATCTGATTTGGTTGTTTCCCTCCAATCCACCATGATATTTACCTTCTCCAATATACACACTAGGAAAGAACTCCTTGATGGAAACATTCTGTGTAGCTAGAGGAGCTACCATGTAAAGTATGAAAAAGGTTTATATGTTTTAGTTTTATGTTTAACAATCAAAATCAAGACTTCAGACGTTTTGAAGACTGTGAATAGTGGTAATCGATGAACTATCTATTTCATGAGAAATAAACTCAAACTAGTGCAATTGACAACCTGCTTCTTGCAATCAAATATTTTCCAACTTACCATCTTTCTGAGAAGCTACCCAATGTACTGTCAGACATCTTCCAACTTTGGAATATATGTCCTATCATATGAAAACATCATTAATGTTGTGTCGGGATAATTTACTAACTGAATTTCGTAATCAAACAATTCACGAAACATAGATCGTATGTTTTCCTCCATCACATACAATGGAATTAATATAGAAATTACTGCCATGGGCTAGACTACAGAGCAGTTTGGGAAGGCACTAAAAACAATTTTGATCTTGCAAGAGTCAAAACACTTTGCTTATGGAATGTTCATAATTTTCTAGCACAAATGAGAAGGTAGTGGGTTACCAAAGGTCCACAAAATGAGGTTGAATAATAGAAGAAGAACAAAAGTTTGCTGGAGAAAGAACTTTTCATCTATCAAGGGAAGAAAAATATGAATTAATTAACATAGAAGAGGAAATGAATGGTTAGAGTCTAAGGAAGTTGACACTTTGATCATTTTTTATAACCATCATAATTTTGGAACTTCTTTTGTATGAATGATAAAGCTAACAAAGTATGATGGCAATCAAAGAAGAAGAGGAAATGAATGGTTAGAGTATGATGAAGTTTCTAGTTTGATGATTTTTGTAACTATTGTAATTTTGGAACTAATTTTCAATGAACGATCAAGCTCTCAAATTAGGATGTCTAAGAGCTAAATAATTGTGTCATCTACTAATTATTAATGAAATTTATGGGTGTAGTTGTACGCTGATAACTCTTGCATTTTGTGCAATATCATGGTTATTGAACTGAATAATGTTGTGTAATGTTTGTTTTATTATACGAAATATTGAATGATTTTCAAATACATAATATTTTGAATATGGATTTTGTATTTAATAATTAACATAGTTATTGTAGGGTGGGCAATTACATACATGGAGGTTACAAGAACCTTAAAATTCTTCAAAGTGTCACATGAATCAGAGAGATGAACATGAGTACTGGGTAACCTGATACCATGTGTACCTCTTGCCACCTTCTATTCACTACAACAAAACCAGCGATTTGCGCCAGATTTAGCGCCATATTTTAGTGCATTTTTTTTGTAATTGTGATGAGCAACCTGGCGCTAAATCTGGCTCTATTGTACAATTTTTAAAGCGTCCTTTTTTGCACCTGATTTTGCATCCTTTTTCACGCTAGATTTTGCATCATTTTTTACACCAAACTATGCATCATTTTTTGTGTCAAATTTTGAACCAAGATTTGCATCTTATTTTATGACAGGTTTTGCTTCTAGTTTTGTGTCATTTTTTGCATCTATTTTTCATTCTCTTTTGCTTCCTATTTTGTGTCATTCTTTGCTTCCATTTTTGCACCATCATTTGCATCAAGTTTACACTGTATTTTGAATCCAATTTAACGTCTTTTTATGCATCCATTTTGTGTCAGTTTTTGAATCTAGTCTTACGCCAGGTATTGTATCTAGTCTTACACTAGTTTTTGCTTCTATTTTTTCACCAGCTTTGGTGCCTATCTTTGCACCATGTGTTGAATTTGATTTAGCACCAAATTTTGCATCCATTTTTGTGCCCATTTTTGCATCTTTTTTTGGACCATTTTTTACATCCACATTTACGTTTGATTTGTCTCCATTTTTCCCATCTCATTTTGCACCATATTTTGCGTCATTTGT
Source organism: Pinus taeda (assembly GCA_000404065.3). NCBI lineage: Eukaryota > Viridiplantae > Streptophyta > Pinopsida > Pinales > Pinaceae > Pinus > Pinus taeda. The sequence continues at coordinate 22,957 of APFE031643341.1, read as the reverse complement.
TTCATCCAATTTTGCATCATTTTTAACACCATCTCTTGCATCTAATGTTACATCATTTTGAGCATCCAAATTTGCATTTATATTTGCATCTTATGTTGAGTCATGTGTTGTGTCCACCTTTGCATCTTATTTTGTGTCTAATGGGACATTCAATTTAGAGCCATTTTTTACGTCTACTTTTGTATTTGTTTTTGCACCAAGTTTTGCATCCAATTTTAAGCTATTTTATGCCCCTTTTTGCACCATTTTTTTGTGTCTACTTGTGTCCAATGTTGCACCATTATTTACACCGACTTTTTCATCCAATTTTGCATTTTTTTGGTGTCTAGTTTTACATCGTTTTCACCATCCAAATTTGCATCTTTTTTTGCCTCATTTTGTGTCCACATTTGCATATAATTTTGTGTCTGAGTTCGAGCCTAAATTTGCATGTGATTAGGAATCATTTTTTACATCCAATATGGCATCCTTGGTTTCACCTTTTTTCAGCCCCATTTTGCATCTTGTTTTATGTCTTTTCTTACATCTTTTTTTTTCCTTTTTTGCACCCAAGTTTGCATCCCAAATTTACACCATTATTTGCATCATCATTTGGCATATTAATTTGTAACGTTTTTTGCTTCTTTTTAACGCTCAACTTTGCATCTTATTTTACATCTAGTTGTTGTCTTTTTTTGCATCTAATTTGGTGCCCATTTATGTGTCCTTGTGTTTGCCCAATTTGATATCCTTTTGTATGCCATGTTTTGTTCCCTTCTTTGTGTCAACTATTGCACAATTTTTCACTTCTAATTTAAAACACTTTGTATGTCATTGTTTGCATTTTGTATTAATTCCTAGTTTAACATCCAATTTTACTTTCAATTTTGCATCCATGGTTACATCCGCATTTGACTTCTTATATAGAGTATATTTTTCTTTACATATATGACCCCCTTTATAGATTCATAGTGAAATATATGATAGTTTCTAAATATCATTAAAGCAGATATCACAATTCAAAATCATTTGTAAAGAAATTTAAGAGAAATTGACAACATCCATCCAAAAAAATAACAATGTATCATTAACAATTTTCAAAACATGTATAAAATAGCAACATAATACTAATAAAATCAGTATTATTTTTAATCAAAACAAGTAAAATTCAAATATGATTAACAAATCAAAATATTTCATGAATATCGTTATTCTACGATAAATTAACAACATACATAAATCAAACTCATCGTATGATTACAAAATCAAAATGTCTCATTGATATAGGGTAAATTCACAACACCCATCTAAACATAACAATGTCATTCTACACAATAATTTCTTCATAAAAAACAATGCATGTGCATGCCTAGCTACCACCACCAAGATCATCCTCATGATCATCTTGACCATCCTCATTACTCTGATCCACATCATCACCAACACCGCAACTATCATCATCATCTCCTCCTTCACCACCATCATCCTCATCATCTCCTGATATATGTTGAACATAATTTGGATCATCGTCTTGGCAATCATTACCTATAGCATTCTGACAAAAAAAATCAATATTACATGTTAGTATTAATTACATAACACAACGCATGTTTTTGTTATACAATGTTAACCATAAAATGAGATAAGATATAATATCTAATAGTACTAAAAAATAAAATGAAAATATGGTTTAAAAGTATATTGGAAATCCAACTAAGATTACATACCATAGAGTCCATCCAAACAACAAATTCAACCCATCTCTTTTGCTGCAGCACCTCCTTTTCCAAATGATTTGGAGGTCTTCCATATTTTAGTTCCTATCAATCAGTAAATAGGGAGAAATTGGATAACAATGACTTTCTTCTAGTACAAAAATTATTAAAAAAATATCACATGTTTAATATACTTACAAAGGTTGTTATCAGTGCTTTTAAACCTTTCTGGCCACTACGATGAGTGACTTTTGTCTTGGTTAACCTCGCCTTGGATGCCTTGTCCTTAAACATAAACCAATTCAATTTATTTTCACACAAATACATGTCTAAGATACTTATAAGTATTAATACATTCTAAATAATGTTTAATGAAAAATTCAATACCTGAATTTTTATTTCATATATCTTATTTATAACATTTTAATGATTACAATAATACTCTTGTTACCAGATATTGTCAGAAGAAATCTTACAAGACCGCTACCTAAGAACATTGGACAGTTGAATGCATTAGTTAACATGTTTGAAGAATTCTATCTTCAAATCTAGATCCATCTCATGTGATTCCCGTATGTGGTATAAATTGTCTTGAAGGTACCTGCATCATTCGACACAAAGCTATTCAGCACAATCGTTAACAAAAAACATCACAACTGCACAATATGAACGGTGCATCAAAATTGGCATTCACACGTCTAAGGTCTTTTTGGCATATCTGGTGTGGGTATAAAAGGTTTCCATTAAATCTCGTAAGCCTTTTTAACTATTATAAATAAACCACTAAAGTAAAACAAACAAATCAGTTATAAGAACTGAAAAGAAAGCTTGAAAAAAGATTGACATTTTCTAAAAGGCAAACACTAGAACACACTTCAAAATACTTTTCCTAAAATACTTCTTCAACCTGGCATCAAATTTGAAGGGCATGGTCATATTTCAATATGAAGTCATACTATATTTTCAACCCTTCTATGTTGGCAAGTTAAAACTAATGTTCCACCAAGACTCCGGGATAGGGAGATGCATGTCTGGGGTGATGCACAGGGGGGCGTGTGAGAGTACCCTCAAATTTTAGGTAAAATTAGGGGGCAGGGGGATATGGGGGTATATAATTTTTTTATATATATATATATATATATATATTCCAATAATGAAAGCATAAATACATTGATCCGTACATGATTGAATTAAATAATGAAATACACTGATCCATACTCATCATTCATACTAATACATACATCATTCATTCATACACCACGAGATTCAATAATGAACTAGATTGATCCATATTCATCATTCATTATTCAACATTCTAGAATCTAAATTGATTTAAAAATTAAATTCATCATTCATCATTCTAGATTCTAAATTGATTTAAAATTTAAATTCGTGATTCTAGAATCTAATTAGTACTAACCAAAATAGACTATAGTAGATACTTAAGCCTGAAGATTGGAATAGTAAATTGATATAACTCAAACTCAAAAAAAGTAAAGAGTGAAAGTCAAAGAATCAGTCTAAGGTCATCCATATCTAAAGTCAAGACTTGAAAGTTAAAACTGACGATTAAAAATGGCCAATGAGCATTTTAGGAGTGCCATGGAGGAGGAGGTGCAACAGTTAACTGGTAAGTCAAATAGTGCTGCGCAGCAAGCTGAGTAGACATAAGCTTGGTAACTCGAATGAGTGAGTTAGAGATTGCAAATTAGTTTAGGTTTTGATATTTGTTATGTGTTGCTCTTTTTAATTTTAATTTTTTATGGTTGTTTTATAATTTTTTTTAATTTCTATATTACAACAGTTACTAGAAAAAAAATTAAGCAGAACATGGCCCCCCTCAAAAGGGGTGCTTTTGGGCTTGGTGCTCTTGATTAAATGGTAGTTCCAAACCCTTATATATAATAGAGCCCAATGGAAACATCGCAATTCGCTCATTCCTGAAATCCTAAAAATTGTTGTCTGATGCATTTTGAGTGGAATCTGAAATTTACTTTCTCCATATGAAATAAAATGAGGTCAGAACCACTCTCAAACATCCTAAGTCAATTAATAGGGCCCTAGGGTTGAATGTTGAGCTTTACCACTCATAAATTATTGTTTCAAGCAAAATTAAGGGGGAGCACCTAGCCCTTTTTTAGGGGAGCTGCCCAGAAGCACCCCTTTTGGGGAAACACATCCCCACAGTAGGGAAACGTTTCCCCCTGCGTCTCCTTGTGTCTCCCTAAAAGGGGGCGTGGGGAAACGTGTCCCTGAGTATCTTCCCATCCTAGGTGTGTGGGAAGCGTGGATACGTGCACCCCACCATAGGGGACACATCCTCATGGAACACTGGTTAAAATAAACTATTGTTTTCTTACAAAAGCAAAAAATGGATCAAAATTTTAACTATTTCATATTTTATGTTTAGCACAATTGCAAGTCGTGTGGTAGTACTAAAATAGGATATATAAACAGCAGTGTTTTTTATAATCACTACATAGTCGAATTCCTATCAATCTTATGTGGAAATGATGTAGCTTGAAGTATCTAAATGCAGTACCAAAGTAGAATTGATACCAATAACCAAATTAGGCAGTGACAGCACAAACAAAATTTGTTGTAGCATCAAAATTTGTTGTAGCAGTGACAGAACTGTATTATCTAAATTTTTTCCTGGTAGCACTCTCATTTCCGTAAAATGTTTTTAATTCCAATGAACAAAGACTTGCCTGACTCGATAACGAAATTGTGTTCCTTTGACATCAAGGATTTAGAAAAGGATTTAGAAAAGAATTTAAAAAGAACCAATCATAGTAGAAGGATCATTACAGGATCTAAATACTAAAAAATAATCACCATAAAAGAACACTAAACATTAAAAGTTAAAACTAAAGATTGGAGTATCTAAAGAACAGAACCTAATTATTGACAAAAACTAGACATTAAATGAAGGATCGTGGGATCTATGACCCAGTGCTGATAAGAATACAAAATCAACTTCTGCATTCCCCTCATGACCCATCTGGATATGGACTTAAGGAGACCAGAACCAATCTTAATAGATTAATTACAGGATGTAACTGCACAAGCCTATTACTCCATGAGTCTATCCCCCATCTGCTTATACTAGATATAAACAACACGTTTGTAGAAAGTTAGAAAAATACATTGTACAATTAGATTGAACTCAATACAGATTCAATTGGACCTACAACACATTCCAGCCACAAAGCTGGAAAGAGCACAATAAAAATAAAAGCAAACATTGAATCTTATCACTATTGTGGATTTTGTCCTTAGAATGACATGAGACATTCCAAATATGATGCCCAATCTGATATGTTGGCTCTTCTAGCATGGATGCAAAGAGAAAGAAATTACAGTACTTGATCTGTTTTTTATAATATAAGACTATATTTTGCTAAGAAAACAAAGGTATACAAAAAAGCCCACATGCATTACATATCGAATATCATTCCTTCGGGAAAGCCCTAAAAGCCAAGTGTATGTGGAGACTAATATCAAAAGAGGACCTCTGGAATCAGATTCACATTCAGAGATATATTGAGCCCAATTCAGCAGAAGACTGGATTGGAAACCCAAACAAGTCAATCAACAATGCATCCATATTATTGAAAGTACTGACTATAACATTCCCTTTAATAGGTAGATTGCTGGCATGGAAGGTTTGCAATGAGGCTAAGGCGAAGATCAGTATAGACCCATGGATAAGCAGTGGAGCTGAGTACAAGCTGCCAGAAGCAGTGATAAACTCCCTTCAATCTAGACCAGGCAGCTGGACCAGGAAACTCCTCCATTTGCCAACAGGATTGGAATAGCGCTGAACAGAGAGACGACTCAAAGGCCAAGAAAATATTCAATCAAAAGGATTTATAAACAAATCAAAAGTGTGCCATGCCTATATAAAAGACTCTGATGATGAACATGTCTGGTCTAAAATCCAGCCTTGGGGATTTACACTCCAAAGTTAGGATAAGAATCGTGTACCCTGGACAGACCAGAATGCACACTCTCATGGTGGAAGCACATCTGGATAAGAACCTTTCAAAAGTTCATTATTTACATGCAGTTGGCAATCTTAAATAGAGCACCCACATAGGAAGTTCTTAAGAGAAGAAATGGATCAAGTCCAAGCAAATGTATCATGTGTAAAAGAGTTGAAAAGAACATAGACCACTTACTGATATTATGTCCTTAATAAAGGAAATCTGGATGGTTTGACAAGGATAAATTACTGTGGACGACGAGGTTATGCTGAAGAGTGCTCTAAAAAGTGGTAGCAAAACTCAGTCCTCAAAGGCCTTCCTCTAATAGTATCATGGGGAATCTAGAAAGATAGAAATGTTGAAATCTTTGAAGACAGGTATATAACTCTTTCAATGTGCCTTCCAAGGTCAGTCAATCTTCTCAAACTTCAAAGCTTTTTCATCAACCCCAACACAGAAAAAGTTGATTCGTGCTCCTATGGACAAATCTGGAACATGGGGATTACTTTGATGGAGCTAGTCAAGGTACCCCCCAAAAAAGGGAAGCCATACGTGTTCTCTATCTCAATAACTCTCACTGTATCAGATTTAAAACAGATTTAGGTGAGGATCAAATAACTACACCGAGCTTATTTCCCTAACAATACTCTAAAAGCTAGCAGCCCACAGTGGCATTTAAAAAAATACCAGTGTTTGTTGGCTCATTGTTGTTAGATAGTGTACTCCAGATCATCTTCTACTAGGTTGGAGCACACATGGCAGATCTGGGCACCTTATATTACAGCAGCATTACACAAATCCATGCAGCATTAAATTCCAAACAGCATAATGATCTGTTGGTGAGAATGCAGCAATAAATAGACAGTAGGAGCACATCACAAATTTTATTATTCCATCAATAAGGGCACACACATGCATGTATGGACCAGCCATAAAAAGAATAAGATAATTTTATCATTATACTTTAGGTTAAAGATAAAGTGGTAAAGTTAGATGAGTTAGTTCTGTTTTATTTTTCAGTCTTTCTGAATTCATCTTTTATCAGTTAGATAGAGCACAGATCCAGAGACCTAAGTAATATATCTATTTTTATAAACCCTAGGTGTCACTTATAAGAAAGAGTGAGAGTATGGATCTGTAATAGGGTTAGTTTCAGTTCTTACACAAAATCCTTTCTAGCAGATTTTTATTCAGCAGTATTGGAATAGCAGTAACAGGTGTTTTTGACATTGATCTGTGTGTTCCAATGTATGTATTCCAACTGTGTTTGTAGATTTTAGTGAGATTCAGATTGCAGTTTTGATTAGCCTTTAAATTTAGACAGTGTTAGTTTCCACTAGAAGAAGAATATGTTTACAATGAGTTAGACAAAAATTCATAATGGTATCAGAGAAAGGTTTGTTGAAACATTCTAAAAATCCTTGAATAGATAGTAGGACTGCTACCTATGAAAGGGAGCTGTCAGGAGGCTCCAGGGATCGTATGCTGTGGTCCATGCTTGAGAAAAGCACAGTGAAGTTTCAAGTTGTCGGGTTCTTTGTTAGGCTGCTGATCTGTCTTAACTTTCGTTTAGGCGATATTCCAATGCAGTAGTATGGCTACAGTCAATCTCAAATACATGGACAGATTGGAAGGTCCCTCTTAACTTCATCCCAGGGAAGTCTCAGGTAACCAGCCTGCATCCATCTTAACTACAGATCTTCCAAGCATTTGGCAGGATCAAATTTCTTTTCACTCTAAAAGAGGTTTGCACCTCAATAGATTTGATCCCTCTCGACACTCGATAGATCTGGAGTTAAGATGGATCTAGAGTGAGAAATTATTCTTACATAAGAATACCATTAGCAAAACCATGGGTTGTCAAAACCACCAACAATAAATTGACTATTTTACCTCAAGTTTATTTTAATTATTAATTGTATTTTATTTTATTTTTATTTTATTTTATTTCATTTCCATTTTATGCAATTTGACTGAGTCAAAATGTTTACATATCAAGACACGACATTACAACATCTCTTCCATACCAGGCTGGTGAGCGCCTCTAGGCACAAAGATATTGTTGGAGTAGGATTTGTCTAACTTCATTGAGAAACTGGTTGTAGAGCCTCCCAAACCTGTGTAATTAGTAAATCATAAAAAGAAGATGGCCAAGGTCAAGTGAGTCATACTTGAATCTATGAAGGATCATTAGATCCCTCACATCACCAAAAGACCACAATAAAGTACATGTTTGATGCTCTAGTCACTCTATCAGAGTGAGAACAACAAACAAAAGACATTGCTAAGAAATAAGCTTAATCCCTGCAAATGAGTAAAAGGATATTGTAGTTTCCTACTTAATGAAGATTATTGATCTCCATGATCAGCTTGCAGCAATTGAGAGGAGGTGAAGGGTGAAAAGCTAGTACTCATTGCATTAAATAGGTCCTATTCTTTTTGGAAACTTTTTGGCTATGACATCTAGGCCAAAAAATAGTTAAAACTTCCCATTTTGAAGAGGCTATGGAATGACTTCAACTAGAAGGAGCAGAATGTTGTCCCCATTAGTAAGACGAAGAAGGGCAACAAGAAAAGAGGAACTAAGAAGGGTTAAAAAGGGAAGAAAGAGAAGCCAGCTTCTTGTAACCAGGGAAGGAAGGACTTTAGCCACATCAAGTGCTTCAAGTGTCAAATGTTTGGGCACTTTCGCTTCCAATGTCATCAAAAGAAGGGGAATGGAAAGCAACTTGTAAAGAGTACAAAAGCATCAGCTCAAGTGGATGAGCTTTCATCCAATCTCGAGATACACTTCTCAATGGTCTCATGCCTGTCATCTGACATCATGTCTGATGTGGACTGGTATGTGGATAGTGGAGCCTGCAAACATACAACCTCTAACAAGAGTACCTTTAGTAGACTGTAGAACTTGGTGATGATGCCACATATCCAGTTGCAAGAGTGGGATCCATCAAGTGATATCCTTAAGCTTACTAAGTTAATGATGTATTGTATGTACCTAGCTTAACTAAAAATCTCTTTCCAATTTCAGTGATGATAGATCCTACATATATGGCTAAATTTGAAGATCAACAAGTCCTCATCCTAAATTGCAAGGGAATCCTATAAGAACTTTAGGGTATGATAGTGACAACATGTGTGAGCTTTGACAAAAGAGACTAGGTAACTTGCACTAGTGAATGTTGCCAATCTTGAAAAACATGGTGTGGGCATTGCCAATCTTCAAGGCTGAGAAGAAAGGACTGTGCAAAGTTTGTGCACTTGGCCAGCATGTAAAGGATGTTTTCCTGGCAGTAAACATAGGTCAAGAGGGGTTTATGACCTAATCAACTCAAATGTATGTGGGCCCATCTCTTCAACTTCCTTATCAAGTAACATTTACTATGAATATTTTATTGATGATTCTTCTAGGAAGTCCTAGACTTAATTCACAAAAACCAAAGGAGTTTGATACCTTTTGCATGAAATCAAGAATCAAGAAAATGTTGATAGTTCCCTGCAACCCTCACCAGTTTGGGGCCTTGATTCATGATCTAGTTCTGCTCATGTGTCTCTGTGTATAAACATGTCTCATCATTGTCTATATTTTGAATAGGTATCCTCACAGAATTTTGAAGGATAAGACTGGAGGAATTCAGAAGCCTCAAGTAACATATCTTTGAGTTTTTCAGTTGTCCTATCTACATTCATATTCCAGATGGGAAAAGGACCAAGTTGGAACCTTCTAGTTTGAAGGGCATTTTTGTAGGTTAGAGTGAAACCTCAAAATCTTATAGAATATACATTCCATCTCAACATAAAGTAGTTGTGAGCAGAGATACCAAGTTTGAAGAAAATGCATGGTCCTCTAAGTCTCAAGAACCTCCAATAGTGACCATGGAGGCAGAAGAGCTTGGTATCCCAAAAACAAATCTGCAGAAATCAAAAAGATCATGAAACGCATACTTAGATCAGCAAGCTTTTGGAAGTGCAAGGGGTACCTCTTTACCTTCAAGTTCAGCTAGAAAGCCTAGATGGCTAATCTAGACATTAAAAGAGGCAACAGAGTAAGTTGGTGCTCCAACTACTTCCCTTCAAATAAGCCACCCTCCTAAAAAGTTCCCTAGTTATGTTGCACTGATATCTTTCATTATTGAAACAAAACCTTCTAGTAACGGCAGTCAGGAAGCAAGTACTGCAAAATTCCATGATGGAGGAATACATCTCCTCCTAAAGAATGATGGGTAGGAGATAGTGCCTAGACTAGTGGAGAAGTCAGTATTTGACTCTAGTTTTTCTTACAACAATCATGCATGGTTAAGCATGCACTAGATAGCAGCATATAAAACTGCAAAGCTCGGTTTGTGGCTGGACGGTTCTCCCATTAAAAAGGAGTTGACTATGAGGAGACTTTTGCTCTTGTTACTAAATATACCTCTATCAGATTTACTATGTCTTTCACAACAATCTTCCATTGGATTTTATATCAAATTTATGTAAAGACAACATTTCTTAATAGGTTGATTAAGGAGTTATATGAATAAACCAACCAAGAGGCTTTTAGGTGAATAGGCTTGAAACCCATGTTTACAAGTTGAAGTAGGCCCTTTATGAGTTGAAACAGGCACCATTTGCATGGCACTCCAAGATCGATGAGTAACTTTCAGATTTGGGTTTCACTGAGACAGATGCAGATTCTAATTTTTACAATTTGGTAGATCATTCTAATCTGCTTGTTTTAGTCCCATATGTAGACAATCTTACACTCACAGGAAGTTAAAAGGGGTCCACAAACTGGTGCAGGGCAAAATTGGCAAGAGAATTGGTCATGACTTGAAGCACTACTTGATGGCTCTAGGGGTGTAGCAAAGTGCAGGTGAAGTGTTCCTTGGACAGAAAAAGTATGTAATTGAAATTCTTAGAAGATTTCAAATGATGGACTGCAAACCCATGGCTACTCCAATGTATGCAATTGAAATTCTGATGAGATTTCAAATGATGTACTGCAAACCCATGGCTACTCCCCTATGGTAGTAAATCCATTGTACTTTGCTGATTCTAATTCAGATTTGATGAACATATGTATACAGGGAATTGATAGGTTTCCTCATGTACTTAGTTAACACAAGGCCTAACATTTTGTTTTGCAGTCAACACTTTCAATACATGGTGTAGCCTAGGCAAGTTCATCAGGTTGCCACAAAACACAAGTTCTAATACTTGGAAGGGGGCAGTGCATTTTGCACTGAGATATGTTAGTGATGTAGCTTTTTATTCAATGATAATGGAATAGCATTAACAGGGGTTCTCGACAGTGATCTACATGTTCTGTGCATGTTTTCTAACTGTGTCTGTTTATAGGCTCAAACGACATTCAGATTACAGTTTCGATTAGCCTTTGAATTCAGACTGTGCTACTTTCCTGTAGGAGAAGAATCTATTAAACAAGTGTTACTAAATTCATCAATTGTTAGTAATTAATTGGATGAATGGCAGTAGTAGAAGATGAAATCAAACGTTCTGTCCGTTTTTATTTCAGAGTGCTTTGAACATGTCTACAAAGAATTAAATGGTGAAGCAGACACCTTGAGGAAGGAAGGACTACAGTTGGCTGAGGGTTCAAGGTTATGAAGTGAAATCAAGGATTGTCATATCTTACATGAACATATTTCTGCATCCTCGAATGGGGATTCTTATGATAGTCAGTATTCTGAAGATGATCCAAGTGCTTCAAAAGAAGAATTCTGAATTTTAGAGAAGTTACAGGACCCTTCAATCAATATCAATGCCTTCTTCAGGCTTAGCAAAGAATGTATATTTTCGTTCTGATATTTCTCAAAGCTTAAAGCATTTACAGAATATATCTCTTTATACTCAGATGAAATAAAAGATTATAAGAACTGAGGGAAAATATATCAATATCAATCGATATGCAAGCCAATAAATGCGCCAAAAAAAAAACAGATTGAAAAAATATGCCTGCTGTGAGTCTGTGAAAGCAAATATAAGCAGCACCTCTTCTGGAAAATGTGAAGCGGAAATACAAAACAAAAAAGACATCGTGATAAGAGAATATGGGTTGAGAGGGACAAAAGAAATCAAGGCTTAGACTCACCTCTATCCGATTGCATATGAGGATCTGAACCAGCCGCATCGGTTATCCAAAAATGCACCTTTGTCCATGCACTGATCAAGTCAATCTGCCGCCTGGAAAGAAAACTAGCACAATGCAAATATTTGCAAATGCGTCTACCTGAAAAGGGGGTGCGGCGTAAGAGGTCCTCCTGAAACCCCTCAGAGAAGGATATATCTGCGGACCTGAAACCCTACATCCGATATAACAACCCATTTTAAGATATAAATGTTTTAAAAAGTTAAAGAGCATTATCGCCGACCCTGAAACCCTACATCGCATATTGAACTAGCATTTGCACAAACCGGTGCAACGTCATAGAAGTAGTGGGATATGGAAGTAGGTTTGTGCAACGTCATAAGTAGTGGGATATGGAAGTAAGTAAAAGTAATATTTTAGTAAAATGTTAAATATGTGTTGTATGAATTAATAATTTTATTATATAATTAATAAAAGAATTAATAGAGAAGGGTTATTATTTTAAAATTTAGGATATAATTATAAAAAAAAAAATTGAGAGGAAATATTAGTTTAAAAAAAAAAAAATAATTAAAAAGAGCGATAAATTTTAGGTTTAATTCTAAAGCCTCAATGCCAAAGGATTATATTAGAACATCCTAAAAAGTTTTTTAAGAAAAATGGCGATTAAAACCTTTTCCAAATAAATTTTAAAGGTTTAAAGCATAAATATAATAAAAGCCGGCATATATATGTAAATAGTAATAAAGAGGTCGACCCCATAAAACTGCCACATTGCATATTGGGATCTCGCGAGTGGCGTTTTTGTTTTATTGTCCATGACCAAACTTCCGAAGCCTCTAACTTGCGACTTTATTTACACCATATCCATTCAATTTAATTATTTACACCATAACCATTGCAACTTTTAATGTCCATGACCAGACACACGTCTTTAAAACTTGTGATATGAAAGGCGTGACATGGCAACTGTGATATTATATTAAGGTGTGCTATGATGGAGCAGTCGAGTCTGCAACACGTATTGCAATCGGAGGTTTCAAAGTGACAAGGCTTGAAAAGTTGAGATATAGTGGATGCGATATTAATGGCCAAATGTGGAGAATTAATGGTTTTCGATAGAATAAATGCATTCATTATTACTAACGGTTTCTTGAGATTTCGCTCATAAAAGTCTTGGATTATTATGTAATCGGTTATTTGCTAAGTTATTCGCTCTGAATGTTAGTTACTCTCACCCCTGTGTTTCTCTTGACAAGTCAGTCCCAACAAGCATAATTCAACAAAAATGTCTTGGTCGACCAAACCCATGAAGAAACCTGTTGTTCAACAACAATCAATTGCTCTTCCCCCTGAGTTTGCATAATTGCTTGCATTATTTACCGATACCACATGCACCTCAAACAACGGAACATCTACCTGGGAGGCCACATATCAACTTTTCGAAGATGAAGAGCCGAGAGTCACAGAAAGAGTAGTCATAGCCGAAGATTCATACCCGGTTTCTGATACTACATATAGTGATCTGGCCAATTCATTCCTCCACAGAATTGTTGCTCAGCTGAACATCCTTCCTTACATGGATATGATCACATGTGTTGTTGACCATCTAAACATTGCTGACAGAAACTTTATGACCAAGAGGAACACAATCATCGGCTCTTTCACCAACAAAGATTCGACTCGAATGTACCAGTTGTCAGCAGCTCAGAAGAAATATTATAATGACTTCATTGAGAAATTCATGAAGGAAAATCAAGATCAATCTGAAGTCATCAAAGGATGGAGAAGAGATGCCAGCAAGCACAAGCGAGAAAATAAGGGTATGCATTCTATAGCTTCTCTTGTCGGTCCATATTGTTATGTTGCCACTATGATATGTAGATTATTTGGTTATGTCAATACCCAAAAGTTTTCAGACCAGTGGGTACCCTTGATTGATGCAGCTATGTTATGGACTGGGGGACTGTTCTATCTAATAATTTAAGTATACAGATCCTAGATTATAGTAAGAACTGTAGTTTTTTTATTCTAGAAAACATTGTTCCCCCATTTTACATGAGTGCTTATGTAATGGATGTTATTTATTTACTTCTGATTTCCCATCCATGGGATGTAAATGGACCATACAGGACCCTATGTCTATCCATGTTTATCATAGTATTCTCCGGGAGTCAAAATATAGGAAAAAGAGCATCATTCCTTTGTTAATTCTCATACATAATACAAATTAGATGCATGGTGTGAAGGAAAATGAAATTTACAAGTTTGTGGTTGGAATTTATTGGTGTATCTATACGTGTATCTATAAGTTGTATTTTCATAGTCCAGGGGTTGGGAATACACAATTCCCATCCACTTGAGCTCAATTTTATCTCGCAAAACTTCATTGGGATCTACCTAAACACATATGCAAACATAGGTGAAAATGCCTTTCAAAAGTATTTCCCTGTCTACTTTGACGAATCTTCCAATACAATTGCCCACTTTTTCTAAGAGATCTAGATGGGTAAAGTGAATGGGAAAACTGGGAATCTTACCCATACTAGAGTAGTCATCGGCAACATAGTGAGAGGATTGAAGTTGGGAAACCATGGCTTCACTAGAAGACCAACTCATCCCCAAAACTATGGACCTTGGTCAAGGATTTTTTTCTTATCCTCGAGACATTTGAAGATCACCACAAAAAAACATGGTTCTACATCCACCCAAACCGGCGTTCATCCAATCCTATCATAATCGAACAGAAAAACGCTACTTTTTCAATAGAAAATGGGGAATAAAAGTATCACCCAAGGATAATGATCATCGCATCAAGCGCTCAATCATAAGGGAGGAGCAATAATTTGACAATCACACGTCCTTGATTTCTGTTGATTTAACTCTAAACACTCACGTAATATTCTCTTGCTTGGCGAATTAAACACCACTGCATGGAATGGACGAGGATTGAGCTGAACCCTGGATGAAGCCCACTTCATTCTCATCTAAACACAAAACTATATATACGTCAAAGCTATTACAATAGATTCTGACTGTCAACACCTCGAGGTTCTGTTTATATGTGGCTACCTTTTATGGTTACTATTGAATGTGTGATTGGCAATAGTAATGGCAACTTAGGGCTACCAAATTTCCTTCGATTCCCTCACTACATCCTAACACAAATAGTTGTTCAATGCCTTGGTTGTCTTTCAAAACTGGTAGGCAGCATCTTCTTTGATATTTCTCGATGGTTTTAATTCCACTACAATCACAACTTTCATTTACATAAACTTCATGTTTTCGCACGAGCGACGATTGTTCCAAGGTGAAATGTCACTTGGATGGTTTCAATGTTGTTGACCCATCATAACTAACTAACGGATATGCCCATTACAATTTTATACCACCCCATTATCAATATCAATTATGCGTGGGAACCAATTAAAGAAACTTTTCACATTAATTTTATATGAGCATGAGAACATGTGTTAACAAGCAGCCCATAAAGCCTCATTTTGAATGCCATAGTCACTTAGAAGGAATTCCTCTTGTAGTAGCATCCTCCCTACTAAACTTTGCTAGTGCTAACATTAGAACCACCATTACAACAAGATATCTTTCTAGTGTTGACAACACCATTATAGTACGATACCTCAAGAGAGACAAAAAAATTTAAAAAGTATGATAGTAATACGTATCCAGAAGATGGTATTGAAACTAGTAATTGTTCACGAATCCATAAGATTGTAAGGTCATTCTCATTATCATAATCATTGTCATCATCATCACCATCATCCTTGTCATTGTTATTGCCATCATTACATTATCATCATAATCACCATTCATGCCATCATCATCATCATTATGGAGATTGTTTGCAATTGTTCATAATTGTAGATGTTGTAAGAAATATCATCAACCCAAAAAATGTGATCAGTGCTAGAAAATGGTTGTTTAGGACACATTGATATATGTAAGAGAAATAACAACTCTATTTTTGACAGATGATCGATGATGATCATTATCACCACCATTATCATCGTCATTGTCATTTTTATCATCCCCATCATCATCATTAATGTAATTTCTATCGACATTGTTGTAATCATGCATCATCATCATTCATGCCATTATTGTTTTTGATGATGACCTAGATGAAAATGATGATCATGACACCAAAGATAATGCTTATGATTATGACAATGACAACATCTAAAATTGGGAAGATTCGCCAACGTCATTAGCATCGCCATCATCATAATCATTGCCATCATCATCATTGTCATTGTAACCACTATCGTCTTTATCACATAATCACAATTCATGTCATCATCATCATCTTCATTTTCATCATTGTCAATATTATTGACATTGTCATCAATTGTTCATAATTGTCAATGCCATAAGGAATATCATCAATGCAGAAAATATGATGAGTGTTGGAAAAGGGATGCAAAAGCGAACATAGAAATGGGGGCAGCAATAGAAGTAAAATTGGATGAAAAGTGGATACAACATAAGTAGATGCACAACAACATGAAAAACCTGACACAAAAGTAGATGCAGTTGTCAATGCAAACTTGGATGCAAACATGAAGGCAAAAGTGGAAGCAAACATGGGTCCAATGGTAGGTGTAAAACTTGGCACAAATTGTGGTGAAACAAATGTGGATGCAACAACGGAAACAAAAGTATATGCAAAAATGGATGAAACAAAAGTGGATGCAATAGGGGATGCAAACGTGGAAGCAAATGTGGTTGCAATGGTAGGTGCAAGATATGGTGCAACAAAAGTGGATGTAACAATAGACAAAAAATATGCAAAATAAGATGCGAAAATGGATGTAAAAGTGGAAGCAAACATTGATGCAACAGGAAAAACAAAATTCGATGCAAAAAATGGATATAATGTAAGTAGATGCAAAAGTAGATACAAAATGAGATGCAAAACCCAATGCATAAACCTGACATAAAAGTGGATGCAAAAATAGATGCAATATTTGATGCAAAAGAGGATGTGAACATGGATGCAAAATTGGAAGCAAACGTGGATACAACAGTGAGTGAAAAACATGGTGCAAATTGTGGCATAACAAAAGTGGATGTAATGATAGATGCAAAAAAAGAATCAAATATGATGCAAATGAAGATGTAAAAAGGGATGCAAAAAGTGAAATTTGAAATGGGTGCAACAGTGGACGCAAAATTGCGTGCAAAAGTGGATGCAATAGAAGTCGATGCAAAAGTAGATGCAAAACGAGACACAAAACCCGATGCAAATCCCGGTCCAAAATTGGATACAAAAAGGGATGCAAAAATAGATGTAGTAGTTGATGAAAACCTAGACGCAAATGAGGATGCAAACGTGGATGCAAAATTATAATCAAAAGTGGGTGCAAAAGAAGGTGCCAAACTAGGCGCTAATTGTGGCACAAAAATATTAGATGCAATAGTGGGTACAATAATAGATGCAAAAGAGGATGTAAATATGGATTCCAAACAAGAGGGAAAAGTGGATGCAACAAAAGTAGATGCAACATTTTATGCAAAACTAGACACAAAACACGATGTAAAACTTGGCGCAAAAGGGATGCACAAATGGATGAAAAAATGGATGCAAAAAATGATTTAAAAAAGGATGCAAAAAAGGATGCAAAAGTCAATGCAAAAGTTGATGCAAGTGTAGGTGCAAAAAGTGGATGCAAATGAGGATGCAAAAGTATGTCAAACAAAATTAGGTGCCAAACTTGATGCAAAACCTGGAACAAAACCTGGTGTAAAGGATGACACAAAACTTGGCATAAAATTTGGTGCAAAACGTGGTGCAAAACCTATTGCAATACCTGGTGCTAAACTTGGTGTAAGATTTGGTGCAAAACTTGATACAAATTTTTTGTCAAGTTTTGCACCATATTTGATAAATGGATGCAAATAGCACCAAAAATGGGCTCTAGATGCAAAAAAAGAATTAAAAAGGGACGCTAATCGCTGGTTTTGTTGTAGTGTATATGGAATATGAGGTTGCCCCCATTGTGAATTACCTTTACCATAAGGAGGATTTTGACCTTGAATACCTTGGAACTTTCTAGCCATAGGTTGTTGATAAGAAATGTACGAGTTAAAAGGATGTTGAGCCTATTGAACTTGGACATATGGATATAGGACTTGTTGTCCTTGAACATATGGTGGATGAACCTGTTGTCCCTAAACAAGAGGGTTTTGGACCTATAGTCCTTGGGCATAAGGTTGATACACTTATCACCCTTGGACATAGGGATTTTGTACCTGATTCCCTTGGCTGGTAGGATTCTGAACCTGTTGACCTAGGACATGAGGATTTTGAGCCTACTACTTCAAGACTTGACCTTGACCCTTCCCCTACAAGTGTTGGCCTTGTTGATATGTATAAAAGGGTTGTTGCTTCCTTGGTTGGTTTTGTTGTTGCAAGGGTTGACCTTGTGGTTGCAAAATTTGTCCCTGGGGCTACAAAGGTTGGCCCTGCGAGGACATGGGTTGAGAGGTGTGTGGAGCATATTACATTTACTGCTGCATGGCTTGTTGCAACTATTGTAAGGATTGACCTTGCGGTTGTTGTAGTTGACCTTGCTGCAGGATAATTTACCCTTGTTATTGTGCAAAGGGCCCTTGCTACAACAAAGGTTTCCCTTGTGGTAACAAAGGTTTCCCTTGTTATTGGAGAGGCTATCGTTGCTATTGTAAGGGTACTTTAACAGTGCCCAAGAAATTACCGAGCTTAATTTGACCATAACCAGGCTGGATGTACTGCCCAGATTGGAGGGTGTAAAGTTGATTAATCATTCCTTGAGAATCATATGGAATGTAAGGATTTTGGTATTAGACCTAAGCCCCATAGGGCTGTTGATTCTAAACATTGCTCAATCCAGATGGACCAACGAGATTCTGAACCTATTGGTACTAGACATTGCTTAATCTAGTAGGGTTAGCAGGGTTATAAATAATACCATAGGAAGGCTGGTTTATACCAAGCATGCAAGCTTGTGAGCCGCTCACATTAGTGTGACCTAAGACCATAGAAATGTTTAGTTTTTTCCCCCCAGGTGGTGGCACAACCTGGCCAGTGACTAGCGGGACGAAGGAACTGACAGACACAATCCTTGAAACTACTGGTTGTGCCTGATGGGTAAATGGGATTGACAATACCAAGGTATCTGGAATGGTGGGTTTCACCAAGACTGAAGTAACAACCTATTGGGAAGTCATGTTCATAATGAATGGCCATGAAGTAGGCTTGGCACCTGACACCCATATGGGATTATGGTAAAGTGATGAGGCACTAGGTGTACCTGAAACCAACTACGCCAAAGACACATATCTAGGTGGAAAACTGGCGGGAATACCTTATGAAAAGGGGAAACCCTTGGGAGGAAACTGCAATTCCTCCCCCTCAACAGTGTGTGGAGTAGAAACTTTGGACTCATCTAGAGATGTGACTGAGGCATTGCCTTTGGGTTCCATGTCTGAAAACAAATAATGAGGAATGGCCAAACAATTACGAGGGGATAGCTCCAAAGGAAAACTTGGCTAGTCATACAGACTATAAGGAAATTGCAATGATATCACAACAGGGTAAAATAGAGGGTTCGAGTGGTAGATAACCAGTCCAAGTTGACAATCAGTGGTTAGCGAGTTCTATGGAGTTTGAACGATATTGTCTAGAGATTCTGGGCAAAGATTAGCAGATGACCTAGTATCAAAAGTAGGTGGAGGACGAGATGACAAGGGTTGAATGCTCAGAACAATTGCGAGTTAAACAACTTGGTCCTCAAGTGACTCTGGTAACTCAACAAATGGCTCCTTAGACAATCTTTCGGATGGAGGAGAGGAAGAGGAATTGGGTGAACCGGATGGTTCAACCACGATGACCTTGTCTTAGTCGACAAAACAATTAACTTCAAGGCTTTAGAATGTTCATTTAAGGGAAACTCACAATTTTGTCTCAAAAAAAGACTAACAAGGTGTTTTTGGATCATGGGTAATAAATTATTAAGATGCATAAAACACTGGTGCTCCTTCATTTTTTAAGAGTCGATAAAGAAACATAGATGACTCTATCGCTTTCTATTGGAAATGAGCTTGAAAGGAAGAGTGCTTGAATGATATTTTAAGTTTAATGAGTCAAAAATATCAAATGAGTACTTTGGATGATCTAGGTAAATAGGATTACCAGGCAACCATGAACTGTAGAATACCTCCTGGTGAACCAAGAAGTACGAGTAGGCAATCTCCCTGAATGATGTGTTCAGTGTATCACATTTGCAAAGCAGCAGACTCAACTTCCTAAGGATAAAATGATGAAGCCTAGTTGGGTCTCCTGTTATATACTCGATGGTATAGGGAGCACAAATCCATACTAGCGTTGTCTAGTGCCGAAGCTAATGTCAGCTTTTAAGTTTAAAGACGCTGGAACACGTCTCTAGCCTAGACCTTCTAGATATGATTGTTAATGTCAAATGTGCCTTAGGTTAATTGAATTCATTTTAAATTTGATCTTCAATTATGTTTTACTTTTCAGGTCTTAGCGATGCGACTCAAAAAATCTTAAATTCAACTAAATAAGACAAGACCCTTTCAATTTGATGAAATGCCTACACTAAATAGGGTAGAAACTACTCAATCAAATGCAAACAATCAAGCAACTGAAATTGAAATGATTTTTCACTCCCTTACTTTTTCAAAAAATAGACTAATGAAAAATGCATTCCAATTCCTAATTTCCTGATAAGAACTTATCTATTAGTCCTTTAAAAAGCAAACAAGTTATCTTCCTTTTTCAAATGTTGATGCAATCCTAGTCTTTTAATGGTGCAAGTTATCATACTATAATGATGCAAAAAGCTAGAATTTCATACTCTTTCATGAAACCACGAAACAAATTTTTTACATATTAACCTTTCAGTGAAAAATTTCTCGAGACAATAAGCTCTTCAAGCAAATGAACACATGAAAAGAGGAACTCATTCAGACTAATGAAACACCGACTTTACCAATCACAAGACAAACAATGTAATACATGCTGGAAAGGAAACGTTTAGGAAAGAAAATGAAAACTCTTTAAACATGTATAAAAGAGGTCAAAGTCGTAAAAGGACCAAAAACCAAAATTCAAAGAGTAAGTACACGTACAACCTGACTTACTGAGTTCGCAAACTGATGAATGGATGACCAACTAGATGCCCTAGTGTCGCTGGCCACTCAATGACTCAATCAATTAAGCAAAAAGATGATAAGCCAACAAGAAAACAAAACTAAATGAAAAGTATCTTTCTAATCATGGAGAAAATGGTCCAAAAGGCTTATGGATTTAAAACCACAAGAGAAAAACACACTGGCCAAGATTAGGGTCAGGTCCTAATCTTCACTTATAGGCATCGGCGCGACTGCCTAACTTACAACAAGTGCGAGAGGCTAGTCGGTTCGACTGTTTCTCAATAGCTTGTTTTGATCGGTGTGACTGTTAGCGAATTAAGCACATTTATCGAGGGAGCTAAGGAAAAAATTAAAAGATTCGAAACAGGGACCAGATCTACTACTATGAATTTTAGACTCAGACTAGTAAGTAGGAGAAAAGAAATAGAACCAAAGGGAAAAAGTGGAACTAGAAAAGTTCTCACAAAATCATGAAATCCAAGACAAACAAAAGCATTGGGTCCCCAACGGTGTAGAAATTTCACCTGTAGAACAAACCGATATATGCAATGTCCTAAAGCATAATAATTCTTCTACTTCTACAAAACATTAAGCGGAAGCATAATCAACCATGAGAAACATCAATAAGAACACATATAACTGATAAGAAGGAATCAATCACACATAACAGAGAATATATCACTAGGGAAAGCATTAGCATAAAACCCCAACACTGTATTACCAATCAAGTGGAAATCCTCTTCAACATACAAAAAGAATCAACTCAATAGCTATCCTACTCTCTCTGTAATTAGAAGATTCTTAATGATCTTCAATCAAAAGATGAAAATCATGGACTTCCTAGGCCTCAATACATAGGCCACAAGTTCTCCAATCTCCTATAATAGATCCTTCTCCATGCAAAGAATACTTACTAGAAATAGCCAAGCATCTGATAGTACATTGTCCCACATATGATCTCAACTGGGCCTCTGATAGAACTGACATGCAAGAGTTATCCATGAGTGAATTCTCAACTATATAAAATAATAGTTGTCACATGCATGCAAGCATTAACAAACTATATTTTATTATTTTAATAGCTTGTTAAAATAATCTAACTAGACTTGACTAGTTTAAACTAAGTCAACTGATCCTCTCAATATAGAATTGAACCTTATCTCCTTTAATCAAGGGAGAAAATAATTACGTGATCTCACAAAGACTTCTAGTTTAATTTCCTTAACTAAGTAACTCAACTAAATTAATTAATTAATATTTCCGACTACTGTTAAGACCAAAATTATTTTTACTTCCTATAGATAAACTAAGGACTGCTATAAATAGGAAGGGATTCAAAATGCTATTTTTAGAACTTTCTATTTTTAGAAGTTTCACCTCTCACCCAATGTGGCCAATGACCTCACTGGCCAAACTGCTATTTTTAGACATGCTATTTTTAGTAGGTCTATTT